>JAFELO010000836.1:509195-539056 GCA_017140195.1 Eumaeus atala
ATCTATTACAGAATTATTCCTGTAACACTTTTTGTTTGCACCCTCTTAATCCTGTTTCTGCAGCTATATATACGTAAGCGTGTTTAATTCGCTATTGCAGCTTCTTTGCCTAAAGGGAAAGTGATAGTAAGAGACAAAGCGTATTTTATACCAATCTAAACCTTATTTGTTGTCACAGTTATTAACACTTATAAACAGGTAATTCAAACTGTCACTTAAACTCTATTTCTATTTCACTACAGATATAGAAATAAAAACAGTCTTCAAAACTCTTGATCTGATTACTACTGAAGTCCCTAACTGAAGGTTTAAATCAGCAAACACTGAGTTAGGACCAATTTGTGACACAGAGTATATTTATAAGATCAAATATATTACTGTTATTATTATTATTTGTAATGTAATAAATAAACTATTCTTTCTTTGTTTCTTTCTAATGTTCGATATTAATAATTAAAAGAACGGCAGTTTGTGAATTTTTGTGTGATTTTGAGTTGTATGTTGAACATATTTGAGTACTTTGCATTGCGGAAGCTTATTGTTGCATGTTTTAGCGCCGTTTTTACTTGTATCGAGTTAAATGTATGCGGAACGAAAGTTCACTTGTTTGTTAACTAACGTAACTTGCATGTAGAATTAATCTTGATGTGATTTTAATGATTTCAAGTTATTAAGAAAATGCTAGTTTGGCCTTTGAGTTCGAAAAGACAGGGTAGTTTTTTGAAGCTAAGCCATCAACATTAGGTTTCTACAAAGTAGAAAATGAACAGCGAAAGAGGACTACAAAACCGTCGTCTGTCCGACCGTTTATCACAGACGTCGACCTAAATAATATAAATAAATGTTATAAATGAAACTGTTACAGATTTGAGTGTGTCTAGTAGTATTAAGTTGAGTCCGTAGAACATATACAGCTATATAATTCGCCTCTAGAAAGTAATACTACTTCTGAGTCTTCACTTTTACAGCTGGGTTTGGTTACTCGTGTTTATTTTAAGGTGTTGCTAGCAAAATAAGCGATATTAATTAAAATCGTGTAGCCCTGTGATCGAAAGTGATAGCCCATCAAATTTCGATGCTCGTAAAAATGCCGGCACGAATTTCCTTAATAAATTGGCCGTGTAAAACACGCTTCGCTTATCTTCAATTTATGAAGCCAAGTCCTGCTCTGGAAACGGGACGGCGTCAATCAAATAGATAAGGAACACTTACATGTAAAAGTTGAGGTTTATCTTAAGTAATTGGACGGTTTTGGCTAAACGGTTACTGGGGGCTCGATTTCTTCTTATAATGCACTTTCTCATTCCATTCTTGGTGTGTTTGGTTCCTAGGTTGAATCTGTCATAGTATGATTCAATATTGCCTAAATGTAATAATAATATAGGCGTTTATTTTGTGCAATCTAAAAATTTTTCGTTTCTTTTTTACAAAATTAAAGGTAAAAAAGTGTTTTTTATTGTTTTTTAAATTTGTATTGCTTTTTATAAGTGTACGTAGGCCAACTGACGCTTCCTTTTCTTTTCCTTTGATTTGTATCCTATTTTTAACAAAAATATAAAACTGGTGTCCAAAATTTTAATCATAGTCAGAAATAAACTGTGTACTTATTTCCAAGGATTTGTAAGACTATAAACGCGAATTAAGTTGTGTCATATCGATTTGGGTGGTTTTGGTGTTAGCCATGCAAGAACCGCCAACTTATTAAAATTGTAGACATTTTGATATTGAGTACAAGAATTGTGACATGGTGATTGAGTGGTACATAATGATGATTACACACCGCCATATTTGTTAAAAACACATCAATTAGCGATACAGCAATCCCAGCTGCCGTGGACATTATCCCGACGGTACATAAATACGCGTAATTAAAAATAATTAAGCAATTTTCAATAACGGCCATGTTGTTCTCTTTATAAAATACACAACATTTTCATGGCCATTTTCACTTTCGTTTAAAAATAATGTCCTCTCCAAAAATATTTCTGTATATAATCAGAGGCTATCATGCAAGTAATTTGTCAATTAATCATTTTATATAAAGCTATCAATCATTCTCTTCTATTATCTCAAGCTATAGCTGGCGTCTTCGTCATTGGTTTCATTTATAATATGGGAGTGAACGAGCAGTCATCTAGTCGCTCAAGTAAGTATAAAATAACTCTTTTGTTATAAACCGTGTGCGTAGTACCGTAAGGACTTATGTTACAGGTGCTAGACAACAGAAATACACTTAATATTATTTTATAAATTTATGAAATATTATATATTTAAAATCTTTATTAAAAGAAATACTTATAACACATTACCTGGGCGGGGTAAGAAAGCGCTACATCTGGCGCAACATATAGAGCTGTCAATAAAACGATCGAACAAAATATCCCATTAGTTTTGCCAACGGTACGAGTACCGGTAGAAGAAATGGCTAATTGAACTCCCACAATTTCTACTATTATAATACTAATGCCGAGAGAAAAATAGAACTAGTGGAAACAAACCGATTTCGAATGCGAAAATGTTTAGGGGGACAACGTCTTTATAGTTACGGCTGATCAGTATCGAGTTTAGGAAAAGAAATAAATTGTTTATGGTCATAACAGTGACGTGTGCTAGAAAAAAATGCACGTGGCTTCCGACGTTGTGACAAGACGGTCAGCTCATGCCCCACATCAACAAGCAAAATGGCACAGGTGACAGCGCGGGTGGAGGGCATGATGTCTGTCACTATCAAATGGGGATGTCATCTTTTGTCGGTGTTGGCGTTTTTTTTTATTATAGGGGGACAAACGAGTAATCGGAACCTCTTTCCGATTACCGATGCGCATCAACATGAGCATAATTACTACGCCGGTGTGTTGCACTCCGTTTTACCAACCCTGCAATTTAAGAGATTGTTCAACAAGGACAAAAGACGGAGACAATTGGAGATTATAGACACCCATCAACATCCCCATATATGCCTTGGCCTCTTTCATCCCATCCCCCAAATGGGACAACTTGCAAGCGGCACAAAACTGAAAAGCATAGCTATTACTTTGAAGCACGTGTGCGAGAGGTACTTCCCCTGTCGTGCCAACCTCATTCGGCTGCAATGCAGCACTCTCGTCTACACCTGTGTGTAGCTGTCCATCGCACTGCTCATGATGCTTTTATTGCTCTCGGCCCGTTCCCGTTTGCGCTCGTATTATCTAGATTTCGTCGACTTATCTCCCTCCGCTGTTTATGGCTATTGTTTGAGACCTAACGGATGTTCAGTTTCGCAATACAGATGGGATCGCTGTTCATTACTGTTATGAACAGTTAGCGCCATTGCTGCATTGCAACCGAACCGGCCAGGAGAACACAACATCGTAACGCCATCTTACCAACACAGCTTGGTTATCGCAAGTAGTGTAGTTTTTGGGATTTGGGATTGGAGCAAAGATGTGCGATGCATCATGTCTCACAGTAGGTGTTGCGGATATTTATAGAGTTGTTAATCACTTGGCAGCAGGTGATTTGATTGTTTTATTACCCAGCTGAAACAAAACAAGCGTTACTAATTTATATAAGTTTGCGTTTACTCTAGTAGCCGGCTGTCATTTTGAAACGCACTACATGAGTTTGTAATTGTATGTCTGCCATGACATATCTTGAAATTGACAATTTCAAATTAAGCTTCGGATTTCTTTCTGGAAGTAACCCTTAGGTTTAATACACACAATAAAGTGTTCCAAGGATTCCGTTTTGAGTTGACGAACCAACTATTTGTGAGCGTGTAGTGAGTTTGTCGAGATGTTACCTACATACGAGGACTTTCTAAACCCAATTAGTCGATTGCCTTCGTAAACGAACGGATAATTTTATTAAACAAAGAACACATTCACCAACCGTGTACCTGAGTGACAGATGTGGAATACGTAGGGCTGGCCGTTAATCTGTTTAGCCTAGAGGAAAGTTATCATTGTATACTAGAAAGTTCCGAGCCTAGTTTATATTTCTTGCGCAATCAGCGTTAGCTTTTTACTAGCCCTTGTCGTTATGAAACTACTTCTTACGGTCTAGGAGACGGTAGACAAATATAAGTTAAGTGAAACGGCTCCGTTAATGTGGACATATAGTATATAACTCTTTTTATAGAATAGGGGGACAAACGAGTAATTGGAGACTTTACAACTACCACCACCCATAAACAGATACATAATTACTATGCCAATGAGTTGCCCCCCCCCCCAATGGGCCTTTTTACAACTATTTACTAACTTTATATTGCTAGATAATGATTAACTATGGTATTAATTAATACAAAGCTCATCTCAGAGACGCTTTAATCTCAGGAACTTTTGGCCCGAATTGAAACATTATTTTGGTGTGGAATAGTCCAATACATGATATTACCATTAATTAACTGAGTTATGGGGGTGAAACCGCAGGGTGATGCTAGTTTGCAATATTGGGATAGTTTAATTCAACTGCAAATATAGCAACATAGCCATGAGGTATGTTCGCACGTGATGATATCTGGTACGTGTGCACGCCGCGCTTCTTAATAACGTACTTTCTGAAGCAGACGCCATCTCGATTTATCACCGATCTCGGCTAAAGGCAACACATGTTTATGAGTTTCTCTGTGCCTTGTTTACACGTTACCTTGTTGATCTAATGGTCGCCACGATTTCCCAGGTTTGATTCCCTCGTACTAAACAATTACTACTTTTGGGACATAGAAGTAGTAGGCAGTTTTAGAATTTGGTGGTGGCACAACTTGGTGCTTCGGAGAGCATGTTAAGCTGTCGGTTTGTCTGGTTTCCCTTCAGTAGCGTCTATGATGTAGGATTGTACCCATCCCATCACATGTGAACAAGACTGCACTTGGGCCTATATTATCATGGGATGATAATAGTTAATTATAACAGTTTTGTCGCTCCCATATGCAGAAAAAACGAGGGTCGATCCCCCTTTCGATTCCAGACCTTGCCTAGCGTAGTCTGTAGGGATTGTTACCATAGTCAAAACTCGACCAGGAACACCACGGCTAAACCAAGTTTATTTCTTCCAAGTTCATTAAGTTCCCCAAATATTAATATCAATATTAAATTAAAAGTGTATCCAATGTGCCGTACGGGCAGCAAGGTAGCAATGTACAACATCACATCTTGACGTCAGTTTCTTATTGGAATAGGCATAGCGAGCGCTATGAACCTGTGTCTTTACACTACGTTAAGAACTGCATTTATTTTTATTTGATCTGCTATATATCAGTTGTATGACCAGGCAGCCCAAGCAAAACAAGCCCATTAAATTACATAAACGTCCAACGGTTAGTTTTCAACAAACAGTTAAGGCTATATAACGAGGTAAAAAAGCCAGGCAAAGAAAACCGCGGGTAGAACTAGTTTTAGATGGTGTAATCTCGCCGTGTGGCAATTTTAAAATGGCCGCCAGTTGCGTGTACGATTGTATCGCTGCTGGATCTGGAAACGCCGACAGCTATCCAGATTTTGTGATTAACAAACTAGACTATATATGTTCAGATGCTTGTGCAGCTGAGCATCGAGAGAAAACATTAGATGACTGACGCCAGAAGGTTTGCAGTCAATATCCATCCTAAATGTACGGTTTTACCTGAGATAGAAACAAACAGATGTGAGGACATTCAAACCTCTGTTCATCATTTAGATACAATTATTTATATTATGTATAATTTCTATCCACATAGCGACTGAAAATGACTGACATAGACTGTTTCAAAATAATTCTTCTGTACAATAAATGCACTCTGACAAGTGGATCATCCTTCTAAACATTTTTCCCCAGTATGTTATAGAGGTAACGGCAAGACGATCACCGTAGCAGGAGATCAGTCGTCCTGGCGTTCATTAAGAAAGGCCCATGTCCAGCTGTGGACCGATAGGGGTTGCTAATGATGATGATGCTGATGATATAGGAGGTATCGGTGGGATGTGTCACGCACGTATTAGACAGGCTGTGGAAATATGAGGCTTACAATACCGCGACGAATCTAGCTAAATTTAGGGACAATGATGGGACAGATGCTTTGCTCTGTGTACCAGATAGGAGATATCCATCCCGGGAGTATTTATCAATGGCTAAAATAGCTTATTACTATCTTACCCGAGGGGCTCCGGTTAATCTAAGGAAGAGGGCATCACGTGCGACAGCAAAAATTAGCCTCGACATATTTACGACGGAATAGTTCATGGAGCCATCGCGAGCCGTGAATTGGGAGAAGCAACTATCACTTCACGAAAATGAACCTATTTCTACTTCTTACATTGCACAAGTTCAGAGTACTTGATCCATTTAAACCCACAATCTTGCGTGTCTTACGCGACTCCATACTTATTCATTCGTCCAAATTATGATTAATTAGCATGGGAACAAAAAGTTGATTAAAGAGTTGTGGCAGAGTAATTTATGTGCTATTAACATTCATAAATACCATCGCTATCGGTTCCATCGCCACAATAAACATTCCAGTGGACCGCAGTTGGAACAGTTTCTCTTTTGTGACACTGCAGAGTCATGACTGGCTCTATACCTTCAACTGAATTATTTAGATTATATTACCTGCCCAGTGCCCTGGGTTCAGCAGCGTAGAGGTGTATGATCTGTCTCCATGGACCCATTAATTCTCCAGAAGATTTTGCGTGTCGGTGTCTATTCTGTTCGGTAATCGGTCAAATTTGATCAAAATCCGTTCTGTAGATTATGCATGATACAGGACACATGCAAACTTTCATTATCATCAGCCGGACGACGTCCACTCTTGGACATAGGTCTCCCCCATAGAGCGCCATAGGTCACGGGCACGAGCCAATTGCAGCTTTTTACTTTACTAACATTCTTTTTAAATAGTAAATTTCTTGAATGGATATATTTTACCTTTACAGTAGCCCTGTTATGATTCACGAGTGTTGTATGAACGTGATGCAGTACCAACCCAGTAGTGCCTCTTAACGTATACCGCCTGCTTTCAATATTCTATCTATCGATGTACTTGGCTGCTGGAGATAGAGTTTCGTCACAAGTTCCGTACAAAATATGTCAGTTCTATCCCCAGTAGCCAAATTAATGGATAGATAAAATATTGAAAACGGCCATAAATAAACTGCTACACGTCTTGTAGTACATTTAAATGGTTGCATTATAAGTGGCTAGGGATACATTTGTTCCCGCTTTTTCACGAATTTTATGTTTTTTTCTTTACTACCTTTTAAACCTTTTTTGTACCTGTGACTGTGCGATCTTTTACAAACCACTTGAAATACAGCACAGCCATCGTCCTGACGCAAATAATATGAAAAAAAAAAACATAGACTTCCTTTTTATACAACACACAATACATGTGGAAGTGGTATTTGCGCTCCACGTCACCTCTATGCGAATTACGATCGCAACGTCGATTCTGCATTGATAATGATGTCATCTGTACTGACTGAACAATTGGCATAAAACAGTACAGTGTGTCAGGGCCACTGACCTCCAATACTTACATGGATAGCTGGCACAGATGGAAATTTCAAAAATGTGCGTCAAGTCCTGAGAGAAGTCAGCGCTTTAGAATAATGATATTTGAAATTTGAACCGCCCATGCCTCAAGCTGCTAAGTATTTTAAAATTTTAAATGATTACCCGTCAGAATGTTAAAGCGTCACTGTACGCTACATGCTCACATGGAGCGTCGATGTTTATTCAATGGCAATCTGCAGTAACAGCTATCCTTATGTGATGTGGAGATCAGTGATCAGGACGTGTGTATGAGTCAGGAGGAAATAATTAATATAAACTTTTTGTACGTCTCGCATGCGACCTTTAAACGCCGTTAGAACGCCCTAATACCAAAATAACTTAACAATTCATAAAAAAGTATTTTGTTTTCGTTTTTATTGCAATTTAGATATTGGCGTTTGTTATGTCTGGTCCCAAGCAGAGGAAAGAACTGGGCCATCTTCTCTATTGCAATTTCGATGGTCCTTTTAAGGAAACGGTGTTATCTTGTAATGATTTGGGCTTTATTTAATCGAATGTACCTAACGGCGTGGGTCAAATTCAGTAGACTGTAAGGTTTCTGAAATGGGCTACTTAAATAATTAAATAAACCGCGATGCGATCCCTTAAAGTAGATTTATAGTCACGATGTACGTCTTTGAGCAAATGCATACAACCAAAGCTCTATCACGCAACACCATAATTCTTTCAAGCAAAGATAATTCATTTAAAAAGTTAAACGCATTATGCTAAAAGCTTTTCCTTATTACATCGAGCTTCTTAAGCTAATTAGCTTTTGAAACGCCGCCACTCCGAGATAAGATTGTAATCGGTCCAATTGTGCAGTTACAGTTGCAATTCGGTTAAATAACCACAAGCTTTTAAGCTTGTAAAAAGTCCACACGACCCATTTAAGGTACGATTGTGCTTATAATCCGATGAGATTTTTACACTCCAGTTGGTAGCCTTCTGGTTTTGATATAAGCTACATATATTTTTACGTAACTTTTACTCAAAATAGAATCATCATCATCAATCATCCGAACGACGTCTACCGCTGGACACGCGCTGCCCCCACAGGGCATCACAGGCCACGGCCACGAGCCACTTGCAGCAGCGGCTCCGCTCCACCTAGGTATAGGATCTCTGTGGTCGAAACATTATTGCCAGGGCGAGTCCCGTAATTTCGCCAGCATTTCAATAGAACCAAAAGGGTTTCGGTTTTTGATGACAGCTGATGACGAAGGGCTCCAATTGCTCGTTCTCCTTTACACTAGAAAGCAAAACCGTCACCAATCCGAGTTACTAAGCGGCAGATCTTTAAGGAACCGATAAGGGCTGATGACGATATTTATAATGAAGTTTAATCACCTGTAACGTGACTGATAGCGGTTTTCAATTAGCATCTGAACAAACCGATCCCTCGTGTTTATATAAACTTAAAAAAAAACGGTCGCATTACGACCCAAGTATGGGTCTGAATGGACCTCCGCGATAGTGACCCGTTTTTTTATAGCTACAACGGTAGCGCCTAGATAGGTTTCGAAACGGGTTTACAACTCCGTTATGAAGACTTTTGGTTCATTAGCTCTTTTGTAAGCTTTTTGCAGACGTGACGAGCGCGTATGCGTGAATTACGAACACTTGGTGACCTCTTGGACAAAAGTGCTGATGGACTTGAATATTGCCTAATCCTACCCATATTATTAAACGCGAAAGTTTGTAATTATGGATGGATGTTTGTTACTCATTCTGGTAAAAAATACTGAATTAATTTTGATTGAAACTTGGCAATGTTGTACCTTATGTATCCAAATAATGTTTTATTAAATATATATACGCTATAGAAATATACTACTTCTGCCTGTAGACCACGCGGACGAAGCTGCGGAGAACAGCTGTTATACAATAGTTTAAACTTTTCCCTCGGGCCCTTTTAAAACTAATCAATACTGGCAAGAATGGTATATCCGCGGTGGGCTAGGCCATTAAAGTCGTTATCCTACTAATAGGATATATAAATATTCTCGTTTCTTATTTTTCACGCAAAAACATCAGAAATGATTTGTATGACTTTTGGCACAGTTAAAGGTAATCTGGAAAAAAAAAAAACATTAAACACTTTCTATCACAAAGGACCTTTCTTGGGAAATGATGGGTGAAAAAGGTGAGGTAGTAGTAATTGATAAACGTTTGCGGATAAATAGACTATTCAACCCGCAAAATATTTTTTTCAATTTTAAAGCAAACTCTTCAGCTTTATATTATTAGTATTGACACTTGACGCTTGAATTACGCAACAACAACCTTCACAAGAGCTTTTACCACAAGTCTTATTCTGCACACGGTACACGCAGGATTACCACTCATCTATCTTTTATCTATGTATTAATAAAAAGAAAAGACAATGTTACCTTTTTTCGAACCTCAACCTATTTATGGTGAGGAAGCGAAGAGAAGCCTAAAACAGTTTCATCGGATTGCTATTAGTGCACGTCTGGCGACGAGACTAGATTTGGGATCAAAATGAGGGACCCATCCCTCTCCCTCCTGCATATGGCAGAGGTGCATATATGACTGTCACAAACACTCCCATACACAGCTGATTCTGATTTAACTCCTATCATCGTGGCCGGACCGAGGGGTCCCTCTCCCCCAAATCTGACATCGAGGGCAGCTCGCGCGCTGTAGCTAAAATGATCTCGGCTGTAGCTAAGTGAACGTTTGACTAATGGAGATGATCACGACTGGGAATATTACTACCTCACATTTCACTACCTCACATATTACTACCTCACATATCACTACCTCACATATTACTACCTCACATATTACTACCTCACATATCACTACCTCACATATCACTACCTCACATATCACTACCTCACATATTACTACCTCACATATCACTACCTCACATACCACTACCTCACATGTCACTACCTCACATATCACTACCTCACATATCACTACCTCACATATCACTACCTCACATATTAATACCTCACATATCACTACCTCACATATCACTACCTCACATATCACTACCTCACATATCACTACCTCACATATCACTACCTCACATATTACTACCTCACATATCACTACCTCACATATCACTACCTCACATATTAAATACCTGTCTGTACGAAATGCCTATTGCAGATGTAGAGCCAATATCGACTTTATAAGGTCAATACGTTGGTGGCCATTATGATGAAAGTTTAAACGAATCGTAAACGTATAGTGAATTCTCCCTTATATGGAACTTTCGAGAAATTTGTTTGGATTGTTTTATAAGTAAACATTCAATTTTGCACTCATGTGTATGTTCACAAAATTGAATGTTTTCATCCAGATTTTCATGTTTTTTAGAATAGCAACCTGAGGCTTTTGACAACTACTGACACCCATATATACTCGTATTATTATCATGCAGATGCGTTGTCCTGCTTTTTTGCTCCCCCCCAATGGGCTAAAGGCTACTCACGTACCGCACAAAGTGTGACGGCATAGCTGGCACTTTAGGGCGGTATATGAGCGACATATACCGTCCCGGTCGAGCCGACACAATTAGGCTGCAATGCAGCATAGCAAAGCAAACCTAACTGATATTTTATTTTTCGGAGGGACCTAATACTGACTGGCAGCGCTTGTCCAGCCTTAACAGTTCGAATGACTACGGAAAACTTTTTGTCTTCAGGTTTAGGGCCTAACTGAATTACATATACATCATCGCACACTTGGTGTTATTGTACCTAGAAACTTCAATTTTGGCACAGGAGTACCCTTCGTATTGTAAGTGAGCTCTAACATTTTTTTTTTCGAAATTCAACCCATAATGTGGGGGTGAAATTTATATGGAATTTTACCATGTAACGCGAGTGAATCTGCGGAACAATGCTAGTTGTATAAGATACTTTGCAATAACTTTTGATGGACATCGTTAGTCAACAAAAGGCTCGGTTGCCCCGGTTGTATAGCGTAAGTGCTATAATAAAATAGTTTTTCTCATTACGGTTCCGTAACTGAAAGCTAGTCTTTGCGTCCATATCACTAGTCTGCAGTTAGTGTATTAGGTAAATGCTATGAGTTGAAAGTTATGTGAGTTACGTTTCACGTTGTTTATCGCGGTTGATAAAGATAACCCCAGGGTCACGAAAGGTCACGGGTATTTGGATTCGAATCAGTGATTTATTACGAATAACGAAAGTTACACACCCATTTATTTGTGTACTCTAAACGTGGGTATTACGAACAAATATCTAAAGGTGCTACGTGATAAAATGTCGCTGTTTTACGTCATAGAGGGCTTTCAGAGTTGAGAGATATGTGACCAACAGCCATAAACATCCGCGTAAAGTTATTCAGATGCATTGCCATCTTTTATCACATCCCTCATTTTGCCATCGGGATTCTCACAAGCTTTACGGATAGCAACCATGGCGTATCCAGTGAGGCTTCTTCGTGCCACAGCATATTTCGGATGCAAAGCAGCCAAATTGGCCCAGCCTACACGAATAATTATACAGTAGTTTAAAAGTTAGGTGGGGGGTGGGGCATGTTTTTACCACTTCGGAAGCGAAAACCACTTCAGAAATGCCCATCTATAACTAAGACACCTCTCAATTTTATTTTGTCATCCCTATGTTACATGTAAGGAGTGCTACCCTTAACAGCCTACACAGCTCCGACATGCGGCTGGAGTTGACGCCTTACGATCGATTACCGTGATTTTAACAAATATAAGGAGCGTAAGAGAAGTAGCGCGGTAAAACGTTACGCGTCACTTTTTCACGTTGTTAAGTTAGTGCAATAAACAGTTAATGAGTAACAGAGTAAGATTCAAAATGTGACTATGCCAACCCATCGCATGCAGTCCTTCCCGACCATTGCCTAACCGTGCTCATAACATAGCAAAGAACGATAATTCAAGCTTCGCCGCGAGCTTCGCTTGCTCCACATACGAGAAAGTATTCACCACATTTGCCTAAAGCTCAAATGAAACAGATAAGTATTTTAGAAAGTGAATGTTTGCCTTTTTTAAGCAACCTAAAATGGAAGAGTTCATCAGATAACCGATGTTGTTCGTTGTCATCATTATCAGTATAGTAAGAGGAGCAGTCGATCTTGGTACCCATTCCACATCAGCATAGTCGTTGCCCTCCTATCCTTCTCCCCTCCGATTTGCCTTCGATAACTCACAAATCACATGAAACGTGACAGCATGACTCTCAAGGCGGCGTCATGTTGAATGCTTACTACAGACAGGTGGAAAAAGCGCGTGGATCGAAACCGTCGTATACTTGACCCGCTCGGTGTGAACACGGATCAACAGCACGGCTTCCACCGTGTGTGAATAAAGCCTTAAGGGATATCATATGAGAAGTGCCTCCCCTGACGTGGCGTTAGATAGAGGATTCTTTCAACGAAATCTTCCGTATTCTACTTAAGATATGTATACGATTAAATAATTGTATATGATGATATATCACTCTTTTTCATAGTACAAGAAGCGGGAAAACGAGCCATCGTAGCCTTTCTACAACCGACACCCACGAACATCCGCATAAGTATGCCGATGCGTTGTCCTCCTTTCCTCGACCCTCAAAATAGGCTACCGTGCATTCATAAACCGCACGAAACGCAACACCGAAGATGTCACTTAACGCTGGTCTCGTGTGAGCAAAGGGCACTCACCGGTCGTAATGGCCCGATTCCTCTGGAGCGCCTCTAATATATTTTAGGGAGGGCCCTAATGAAAACCAGGAGCTGAACTATTGAACACCATGGCATTTATACTTTCAACAAAACCCCGTAATTGTATTGTAAGGTTACGCCCGGGCCTAATATGGTTTCGTAACCGACTCGAACAAAAAGGTTGACAATAATGGCGCGGCCTGTCACTAATTGACCGCTTCCTTCCTGTCCACGACCACATGTCCCCACTCAGCTTCTATACAAGCAGAGGTTCTGTTTTGTGACATAACCATCACATGTGTGTTGTTTCACATGCACTTCTATATTTGAATGTGTTTTATAGATATGGCACAATCAAAATTATATTTGTTTGTGCTACTTTTCTTGTAGCCATTCAGTAACGAAGCCCATAAACATCCCCACTGCCAGATGTTATGCAGATACGTTGTTTCATTACCAAATTCGTAGAATAGGCCAACGGGCTTTTTTCTCTTTAGGCTTTGTAACCGTAGATAAGATTAGTCAAGTAGGTAACATTATTACATCCTACTAATGTTATTAATGCGAAAGAGTGTATGTACGTTTGTTACTCTTATACGGAAGAAGAATAAAAAGTACCAATTGTTATTCCTAAAATAAAAATAATTTTAAGTGTTAGGATATTATTATAAATAGTGATACAAGAAGTATTTTTGGTACCCTTTGCGCGAGTGAAACATACGCTACTAGGGTTCCGTACTCAAAAGGTAAAATATTGACAAAATTCCGCTGTCGATCAGTAATTCTGTCTATCTCATAAATCTGAAGCTGAGTGAGAAAATGAGCTGAAATTTACTTCAATGGTGTATTTTTGTTGGCGTGATTTTCTTTTTGACAGTATATGGGGACAAACAAGTAATAGGAGCTTTTTTCAACGGCGACTCACCATGAACATCAGCATAATTACCCACCCCCCACCAAATGGGCCACAGGCTACTCACAAACAGCACGAAACAATACACCGTAGGTGTCACTTTACGCCAGTATCAAGTGAGCGAGAGGTACCTACCCGGTCGTGCCGGACCAATACCGTGGCACAGGAAGATGTAGAGTGCATGGCACTACCTCTTACTAGATATAACAAGAAATGTTAAAAAATAGAATAAATTAATTATGAAATGGCAAAAAAAAACGCATTTTAGTCGACTTATTTTTATAGACAATGGAACCCGTCGTGAGTCAGACTCGCACTTGGCTGGTTTTTTTCTTAACAATTGGTTTCCCCACAATTTTACAAATATATTTTAAGTATTGCAACATTTACCAAGTAGGCTCATGTATTTCTTGTCATTTTAATTAAAATTGTCCTGCATTACGTCACATTGCCATTGTAGGTACACGCACTAGTGGCATATCTCGAACTTATCTGACTTTTATTGGCAAGTAAAACTAAAATAATTAAGAAACAATTTGCGTTACTTTCATCAACTGATAAAGAATATGCTAATTAAATTTATGACTTTTTTATGTGCCATTTGATTTAAAATTTTAAACAAATAAAGTGGTCCACAGTATGAGAAAACACTTACATGAAATTGTCCAGTAAACAGTCATAAAACTTAATGCTTTAATGTTCATAATTATCTTTAAAAGTAAATTAATTACGGTCCATTAATTACTTACGTTGAGGCCGTTAAATTAAGCAGTTCCAGTAGTGGGTGGAAAACAGATGAATCATTTTTATGTCACCATGTATGTTGTTGTATCTTGTACCTCTTGTTCACTTAACACCGTCGTAAAGTGACACCTACGTAGTGGCGTTTCGTGGGGTTTGTGAGTAGCCTATGTCCATTGGGAGCGGGGGGTGAAAAGGTGGGCATAATTATGCTGATGTACATGGGCGTCGATAGTCGTTGAAAGGCTCCGATTTCTCCTTTGTCCCCTATATTTAAAACAATTAACACACGACAAATACAAAGCGCGATGGACGCGAGCTCGAGAAAACATTGTCCTCCTTATAACGCAGTTGGGTAAGGCATGATTTGTTATGTAAAAAAAAAACATAATTATCAGTTCCGAATGAAATAAGTTATAGTGAATATTTTTTTTATGTGTCACATACAGAGTGGGTAGATATGTGTCGCGACTGGACGCACGGTAATTGTGTTGTCGCACACTTCCCACTCCTGCGGCGTCGAGTCTGTTCCATAACTTGAATCACGCGTGCTTCTTGTATCACAGAGTGTGAACCCAACAGGCGATTCGTCACAGGACAACACATTAGGTTTGTGTGTAACTGGTGGCCGCAGTAGCTCTTCAATTTGGTTGAGAAAACTCGAAATTATTTTTTTAATCTAGTAACGCTCGGCAGTTAGACCCCCGTAACCCGCAGACTTAGTAGCTTTTCATCATAGAGCGGTAGTACATAGCTTTGTAATCTTGGTTTATTGAACAATACAACCAGCAAAATAATTTTGCAAATCGGACCAATAGTTTTTAACATTACCGCGTTCAATCATACTTCAACAGTCAAATCTGACATTAGCACAAGTAGGTGATAGATCTGATCCCTGAACGTCATTCCTCTGCTGATTCTAACCTGGATGGACTCCTTCTAGGACGAACATATCAAAGTTAAGGAACAAGTGTGGATGCTTATTACGCCTAGTCACCAGACGAATTAGTATTCGCCTGGTACGCCAGCGCAACTAGAGCGGCATTACAACTTTAGAATAACTTGTAAGTTTCTAATCTGGACAAATCTACTTGCACTAGTTATTTACGTCTTAAAGTATAGATAGATGTATGTAATGATACTTATAGCACTCGGGTCCCCTCTCTTCACCCAGCAAGAGGTCTGGCGTGAAAGTATGCAGTTATTGTTGTTGATTTTAGGTATAATAAGTTATTTATTAGTGAGTAAAGCGAAAACTTTAGGCTTATTGGAGGGGAGTATAAAAGGAGTACAAAGCAACGGCACAGTAATTATGTGGATGCTAACGGGCGTCGGTAGTCATTATATTATAAAAAGACAACCTTGCGAAAATTGCCCTTTTGGAGTCTATAATATTTTGTAGGGACTACAGTGAAATCTATTGGAACATGTATCGGAGCTTGCTGTGGGTGATCTTTTGCCTGCGAATATCGAGAGCGACGTTATTCTTGTCACCTTCGCCAGTAGGTACACACTGCACACGTTACTTGAGTAACATCTATATAATTCATCGCCATTTATATTTGTACCTTGAGTATGGCTTACAAACTGTTTTTTGACAAGTGGAACTCAATATACAATCTACTATATTAGTATCTAAATAGTCTTCAAAGTACCTTCCCTAGTGTCCTCTAGATTCGACGATTTCTGCAAATTGTAGAATAACACGTGGGCGGTTAATTGTACCGGCGCGCATATACCAGAAGTCATTGCGAATAAATTTATTGCGGCGAAGTGAATTAATTTTTTTTATACGCAAGTAATTTTAATAATAATTTATAACGGAGACGGCGTTACGAAATGGTTAATTGTGAAAGTGTTATGGCATACGTTTAAATGTCACTAGTTTAAGATGTGAGTTAATTGCACGGGTTCAATCTCGTGATACATTAAGTGCGACCGAAATCCTGTCGACGTATTTACGCGTCTACGCAGCTTTTTACACGTTGGCAATTCTATGTTATGTAACAAATCATGCTTTACCCAACTGCGTTATAAGAAGATAATGTTTTTCCGAGCTCGCGTTCATCTCGCTTTGCATTTATCGCGTGTTATTTTTTTTATAGTATAGGGGGACAAACAAGAAATCGGAACCTTTCAACGATTACTGACGCCCACGAACATCAGCATAATGATGCCGATGCGTTGCCCACCTTTACACCCCTACCCAATTGGCAACCAGCTACTCATAAACCGCACGAAATGCGACACGTGTCACTTTACAATGGTCGTCCGATGACAGTCACTTGTTACGTACGTGTCACTTTACAGTGGTCGTCCGATGACAGTCACTTGTTACGTACGTGTCACTTTACAACGGTCGTCCGATGACAGTCACTTGTTACGTACGTGTCACTTTACAATGGTCGTCCGATGACAGTCACTTGTTACGTACGTGTCACTTTACAATGGTCGTCCGATGTCAGTCACTTGTTACGTACGTGTCACTTTACAATGGTCGTCCGATGTCAGTCACATGTTACGTACGTGTCACTTTACAATGGTCGTCCGATGACAGTCACTTGTTACGTACGTGTCACTTTACAATGGTCGTCCGATGTCAGTCACTTGTTACGTACGTGTCACTTCATCGTCAGTTTGAATGTCGTATAAAATGACGACTTAATCACACTGTATTAGTTAGACTTGAATATGAATAGTTTTCGTGTTTGGATCAATGGTTCAAGCCCTGGTGTGGCGGTGGAGCTCAGTAGCCTGAGGTGAACCCAGGCGAAGCTAATTTAATCGAGGTGGAGGACCGAGGGGGATGCCCTTGGAACCCGACTTATAATAAGAGGGGGCTAAAGAGCTGGAGGAAGAGGCCCTCTTTATACCCCTTTTATAAGAAGATGGGACTAAAAGTGCAACAGGAGAATGCACTTTTGCGCACGGGGCAAGGGGTGATAATGGGAACCTCACCCCATAGCACTATCCCATAGTTGGTGGGGTTGTCCTGGGGTGCGGGGCAACTCTACTGTGCAGGAGCTCCGTTAGGGGACTGACTAGCCGTCGAGGTGCGCTCATGATTCGATGTTCCGGGACACCATGCAAAAGGAAGGCACTCGCAGTGGTTGTTGTGTGTATTCGGCACTACAATCTCCCGCGAGCCCCACACACCATCGGACCCCACCCAGGGCCAGTGAAGGCGCATAAATGCGTTTCCCCACGTCAAAAAAAAGGGCTCCGATGTGTCACAGCTGCGGATTACACTGCAGCGGTACACCATCAACGGATCCCACTCAGGACGAAAGTAACAACTAAATGTAACACAGAAAAGAAACGTCTTCAGGTGTGATATAATGTCAGATAGATAAATAAACCTATACCAAACGCGCGACTATAGCGCTGTAAATTTGTTAAAAGTCACATTACACTAAATCATTATCGTATGCATGTGGGAAAATGGTGGAATAACTCGCCGGAGATATCGGTATTTAGATATCGGATATCGGAAACAATGGGCTATTTGCCAACACAATAGCGCCGAGGTAGCTAATAGATATGTTCTGACCGCAAACGCGGCAAGTAACGGTCCGCAAAAACGTAGCTCTTTCTTGCATCTTTTGTTGTTATGAAGTAAGTGGATCGATTTTTTTTTGTAGACGCGCCACAAGTCTATAAAGCATACAGCTTAACAATTTAATTTACAGCTTGATTTTTTTATTTGGTGCGACAAAGGTGTATAAGATTATTTCATTTGCAGTTGAATAGTTTTTTTTATGAAAATACTTGTGTTTTTTTTGTGTTAACTTTAAGACAAGATAGACTAAGATCTTATAAAAGGTTTTACTTGAAGTTGAAGTTTCGATAGTATTTTGATATCTGCATAAATGCTTAAACAGTCGTTTCGCCCTCTTTACTTCCCAACCTCGAATCGAAAAATCGGACTGGGTGGACCAATCGAAACTCACAAGCCGCACGACACGCGATATTGTAGCTAGTATCGGCGGTACGTGTGCGAGTTGCCATCCCCGATTGTATCAACCCAATTGGACTGCAATGCAGTAGATACAGCACTACAGCTTGCTTCACGAACGCAATCTTTTATATAAAACAAAGCCCCCAATAGCTGTCGGTCTGAATATGATGGATTTTCTCAAAACATAGTGAACTGATTTTGTTGCGGTTTTTACCATTGAATAGAGCTATTCCCGAGGAAAGTTTTAGTATATACTTGGGCCCCCGTTATTCCCAGGCGAAGCTACGGCGGATCGCTTTTAATTATCTAGCTATATGGCATCACTAGTACTTGTTGGCTACATTTTACGCTAGACTTGTCCTCGCCACCTTCCGAATTGTAGCAGAATAAATGTATAGTGTTTTTTTCGAAGCAGAATGTATATTATTTTTTCGTCAGTCTCTTAAATCAATACGCATTAAGGACCACAATGCTATACTTCTTCCTCCCTAAACAAGAAGCAGATTTTCATGGTAAGCCTTACTATCAACTCCGTGAAGTCAAAGTGGCAATCCTCGATCATAATTCGTCAACAAAACCTGACACCTTCCAATCATCACGCACTAATACCATAATATTTTTCTAATTACCCGTTAGCCGACACCGCATGTCGGTATCTACTTCTGGTGAGGTGTTACTTCATAATACATTCACAGCTGTGTGTAATCAGACACGTCGCTATTCGTCTTGTCCGTCGAGTGGGCGTTCGACACCCGAAGTTGTTTATCATCAATGATTAAACGTCAGTTAGCATTGACATTTCTTTTTCTTAAAAATTGTATTTATTGTGGCTTAGGCTTCAGACCAGGCGCTGCCCACGCTATCCACTTCTGACAGTTGTCGTAGACCGGCCAAGTCATTGTAATAGAACTTATTTAACACCTGCCCAATAAATAGATACCACAGGAACATCCGACTGCGCCTAGATAGATTGCGCATTTCTATGTAATAAATATATTTCTAACCTAACTTTTCATTGACAAAGAGTTTATAAGTCCATTACATGTGTCAATTACAAAAGAAAATGTTGAGACTTTTCTTCGTAGAATTCATAAGTGACAGCCATATTACCACATTCTTTGTAGGAGTTTAGATATCTCCTACTTTTCTATTTTTTTCCCTCCAAAAAAAAAGCACAGTTATCGATGCAATTACTCTGACACGCGAGTGGAGTTAACTTAAAGACGAACATGATTTTAAATGTTTTTTTTTTATATGTTGTAGTGGAACAAACGAGAGTTGATCCATAAACAGCCGCATAATTGCAATGTAGATGCGCTGTCCTCCTTTTCTCCTCCCCTCCAATGGACCACCGGTCACTCACAAACCAGACGAAATATGACAGCCTAGCTGTCGCTTTGCCGGCGAATCATGTGAGCGAGAGGTGCCTCCAGCGTAGTGCCAGCCCAATTCGGCTACAAATCAGCATGGCACTTCATCTTACTAAATTGTTGTCTCACTTTAATTATTTCCATTTCATTGACATTGTTGTCAATGAAATGAAACTTCCATTTCATTGCCATGGTAGTCAATGAAATGGAAGTAAATCCTACTTCTGTACTAACTCAAAATCTAATTCACCAATATTGATTACAAATTTGTTAAACCATGTGTCTGTAACAGGCCATTGATTATCCACCTAATGATGGAAGACATAAATAATAATTAACTACAAGATAGAAAACTTCAGAAACGCAGCGGGTAGAAAGTACTGCTTCCTGTAGCACTATAAAACTCGGCTTTATTAATTAATCGATAATTGCCTACCGTCCGTTAGACGCGTGGGCAAGCGTTGCCCAACTCATGAATGGAGCCGGGCGGCGGGCCAGTTCGCCCACGCGTTGATCAATGAAAACGTGTACGCCGCTGTGTCTGCAAATATCGTTACGAAATGTCTTTGGATTAGTTGACCATAGCTGAACGTGTTTTTGTAGACGCGGACTAAAAACACATATAAAAATATGTTAAAACAAGCTATAACTGCGTACCCATGTATGCATACTCACTATTCAGATTGTAAAGCTTAAAGGGATTGTAATTTGTATAATTGAACGCGCTTACCTGGGGCAGTACTGGTCCGACATGAAAAATTATTTCAGTGTTCCATAGCACATTTGCTGAGGAAACTACGACAAACATGACCGGGTTAACTTTTAGCCCAGGACTGCCAAGTAATCGGAATTCACGTGGAGAACTCATGTGGAGAAGTAACAGAAGAGCGTGTCACGTTCTTTTATATTTAAAATACATACTCAGATAAATAATCATACTAATACCTAAGTTACCTCACTTGTAATGTTTGTTGTGGGTATCTTCTCTGACGTGGGCGCATTGCGAACCCTCAATTTAAGACAAGCATAAGTGATCATTATACAGGTCCAATATGTGAAATTATACAATAAATAATATTACTTCCTCACCTTAATATAATAGAAAGAAACTTTTTATTTATCATAAACCAAAAATATCAAAACTATTTTTATTATTACTTAGGCTTTCAAGTAAGGAGCATACCTATTCTATAAAGACCGGCAATGCGTCTGCAAGACGCCTAGCCTTGCAAATGTCTATGGTTATTTGCAAGACTACATACCCACTATATACCCACCTGCTCGTTTGCCCCCTATCTATTAAAAAAAATACTACTAATTTAGAAAGAGGTGGCCACATGTTGCATTGTAGGCGAAATTTCCGCACACATAACAGCGCCGTAAACTGTCGCGTTTAGTGCGGAGGAGGCAGGGAAGGCAACGCATTCGCATGACAACAGTAATGTCTATGGGCGACTATGGAGTCGTCAAAAGGCTGCCTCGCTCATTTCCCCCTATACTATAAAAAGAAAAACTAAAAGTAACTTAATGTCTAATCACTGAGTTAAATATACCATGTTATCTTATCCAGATATTTGCTCAATATGTTTTACGGATGAACTAAAGTAACTAATGTACTCCCACTCGAAGTCGAGATAGCTGTTAACAAATTATAACGAACGAACAAAGTGAATAATATCACAGGTATTTTTAACATTTACTAAACGTTGAAGTATCACACAGAATACTCTACAGTACAGACCTGCAAAGGCAATATCGAGGTTGTTTACGAATTAACATTTCTTACCTGAAACAAAAATGTTTAATAAATGACGTGGAATATAATTTTATTTAAAGAAACGAGCATAAAAAATAGTACTGTTCACAACTTTTTTGTAGGAACTGTTGTGAAGCAAACAATACAGCTCTGTGAGGATGGTGATATGTGTTACATTCGGTTCCCTCTGCCTACCCGTTGGGGAATGAGCGTGAAGGTGTGATGCTGTGTTAATAAAATAAGTAACTTTTTTTTAATTTTTTTATAAAATAAATCCATAAGACTCTAGACTTACATTAAAGTTTCGACTACAACCCATCTAGTTGAAGATTAGACCCACCTAAAGGCTGTATTTGGAAAAAGATACCTACCTTACCTAAACTGGTAATTGTCTAATACTATGTTAAATTATAATTATGCGGGGAATTCTACAGGGCTCAGTCAACACTGCGGATCGCATGAGTGAATCTCGACATAGATTGGGAAACTCTGGTTTACATAATTTTGCAGGCACATGGTTAGCACAACTCCAACTTCCTGAACATTTGTTTATAAACTGTAAAGTGCCAGTAATACTTTTTGGTCCGGGTCGCGGGACTCGAACCGAGACCACGGCAGTCTGTTAATATTTACTAATGAAACAAAGACGAACCGCGATTTATTTTCACATGTGAAGCGCACACCGCGCTGCCCAGGTCTTGTGATCATCTGTACCACATAAGGTGTTAATCATTTAACAACCGACTTAACTGTACTTGAGTTCGGTATTCATTAGCTACCGACTACCACACAAATGTTTAACTTTCGCTTTATGGGTCATTAGGTAAATGTTATTGAGGTACATACAATGGCTAATGGTGCACAAAAATTAAACTTAGGCAACTAAGATAGATCTTCTTATTTTATAAGATAGATCTTAAACGGGTACTAATTATTATACACAGTTTTAAACACTAAGAGGTCATTCTGGGCCCATTCACACCACGACATAATAACATCGTCTTAATTGGCACATTGGTGTCGATAGATAAAAGTGAAATAGGAGTGGACAGGAAAAGGTTTGCAAGAAATCTGGCTGTGCTATTCCTAATGCCTCTAGCATTAGGAACAAAATCTTCAGCATCAACCAGAGGACGTCAACAGCTGCATATAGAGTCAGTGAGCACCAGAGGTAATAAGCACTGGCCGCAAACCTACAAACGTATTTTTTTGTAATTAAGGTAGATGTGCTCCACGGTTTTACCCGCGCATAATTACGGTAAAATCACTGATGAGTATTGTAGTAACGAGGCTTGATACAAACTATCAACCCCAAAGACACCCCTACTATTGTACTCACATTTCGTAAAGGTAAGTAAAATTTCAAGTACAGTATTGTCGACTTTCTACTACGCGTTGATAGATATGTCAATCAGGTTTGCCTTCAATGTATATGTATAGCTATTGGCTCGATTTTGATAGCTACATCATTGAAACTATTGCTATTGTTTAAATCTCGTCAAATCTTAGAAAGATCATACAAAATGTGTGAATACATAAAATCCGTAACAATAAACCTTTTAGTACCCTTCCATCAAGTCCCTTCTCATATAAACGCATAATAATTCAAAATTATCTTCAATCTGTGTATTGACTCAGAGGCAGGCTTATCAGCGGAATAAAAAGCATTTGACAGGTGACGGGCCGTCGGGGCCTATCGGGCCCAATGGGTCTGATGGTAGTGGGCCGTCGGTGTAACTGATATGGCTCTCGCCATTGTTTCGGGCCTGTCAATTTATGTTGATAGCGAGTAAAGAAAGTTGAGAGGTTTTGATTCAATTAATACGAAATCAATGCTAGTTATGTTGCGGCATTTTTGTTTATAACATACATAATAATAATAATAATAATATCTATGGGTTTATCACACCGCCTTAGCCTAGTCCTGTGCTCAGTATCGTAAAGATTTGTGATGAGAATTACTTATTACATTTTTTAAATATTACTTTAAGAAATTTAATATACTTTTAAAAATATAGAAGCATATATAATACATAGACAATGACACGTATCCATGACCTGGGTGGGATTCGAACCCGCGTCCTCTGCCGCTACATGCACGGCTTACCCGAAATATGGTACCTCTGCGCCAGCGGGTCGTTAAGCTTGCCTTAATTGTGCTGATCTTAAAAAACTCTTCTTTGATAAGATTCCAAGGAGCAGAATAAAATAAAACTAATTACTATTTACTGTACCGTTCATTTACGAGTAAATTCAGATAAATCGAACATGTATAAAATAGAGTACACGGTGGGGGGGGGGGGGCAAACGAGTAATCGTTGGTAACAAACAGGGTACATTGGCGTTATAAAACAGAAAGTCATCAGACAAATTTTAGCTACGACGCAGACTAATTTCTAGCGGCTAGCGCAGGACATGTTGAAGTGCATAAGTGTTGGCCCAGGCTAAGTGCCTTCCTGTTCCGTTGCGACGGCAGTCCGACATCACCGAAGTCTATGGCAGGAGCGACATGTTAACGTGACCACCGAATCCGGACTGTTCCTTTAACAATAAATCCTAACAACATTATTTTACTCCAGGAATTCGAACCCGAGACCACGTCTGTGGTTGAACATTCTCACCACTAGATCACGAGACAGTCATCATACTAACATAAATAGAATCTAAGCATAATATTGATGAATGACATTCGATAGTGGAATCATTAATAGTAACAATGGCTGAGCCGAATCCATTCGGACCTGTTCGTGACTTACTTCGGTTTCCTCACAGTTAAGTATGAGGTTAATTCGCTCTCAGATCTGATAGATAACTTAATTTGGTAGGCTTTGTCGAGTGTTATTCGTTAATTCATTCAACTTATTGTTACACCAGTCTTGGAACCGGCCGCGATAATAATCTTAATGCTTATAGTTGGACCCGCGCTGATTTCTTTGGGAATGTTTCAAGTTTATTCCGTCCAGTTCTCGTGCTGTATGTAGTCAGTGCTTGATGGGACAGACCCTATATCATCCGCTCAATGGATCCTGCGACTGTGATTTTTTTGAGATAATGTCAAAGTTACATTGTAGCTTGGGTGGCACGTGTGGGTGATGATACCTTTTATCACAAAATATTGGCATGGGGTGATAGAAATCAGGAAGATCTTACTGCACCTCTACCCGCTAAGCACAAATAATCATGATATAAAGCCAAGTAGCCATGGACCCCACGAGCGGTAGATTCCTCGTGAAACTAGAACGAAAAAAGATGCGAAGGAACGCTTAGGTAACTAGCGGGCGTTAAGTTAATTAACACCCAATAAAGAGCGATTTTTTAAAAAAGATGGAGTGACTATCATTTTAAGCGAGTGCCTATTAAACAAGCCAATGCACAGACCGAAATTACTATTATAAAAGCCTTGAGTGTTAAGCTTTCACTGACTCAGCGAAATACGGGTTGAAAATCGCAGTTCCAAATTAATACATTTTACCTGTTCAAAGTTATAGTGACGTTATAGTTTCTGTGCAAATATATCTCATGTGTCGGTAGTAATCTACTTTAAGTTAATGTACTTTTCTAAAGCGACAATTACTACAAACCAGATGTACAATGAGGATGTGGAAGGATGTAGGTATCGAGGAAGAACAAAACTGGCATAGCATAACTACGTTGTTCGGGTACCGCAAGGTGGCCTCTAATCTTCACAACCGGCGTGTTTTTAAAACGAGAATTATGAATGTGGAAATCTGTAAGAATCGGGAATAGTGTCTCTCGGCTCTCGCTGTCTGGGATAGGCTCCAGAAGCCAGGAGGTGCGGAGAATGTGCTACATCTTGCATGTCCGGCAATAGTAGCCTCCCTATGTTCGTCTTGGGCCAGGATGGGCACCAAACCCGCTTAGACACGACGTCGTGGGGACTGTACATAGACAGCCGGGCAGTCCTAGAGGAGCAGTCCTGCCTTCTCGCTGAGGCCAGCTTGTCGCTGGATTGATCACGTTGCCTGTAGATCCGGACCCCTCCAATTGTAGCGGCTGAAGACACCCAGGGGTTTATTCGGTATTGCACCCCCGAGTGCCTAGTCCGACTTACTGTATAGAGGCCTCTAGATATCATCCATATATTTCCATGCGCCAACAAAAAGAAAGGCTCTCGGTATCAGCGTGAAGGCGTATTCTTGTTATTGTACTACTTCCACTTAGATCAAGGCATTGTATTGTCACGTATACTACGCACATACAACTTGCCTAAATAGACGTTTTATTATGAAAATTTTGCCCAATACTCATGACAATGAGTCGAACGAAAGCATGATAAAGTCATACAACACTTTTGTTCAAATCCCAACAAGCAGGTTTACGAGACAAGACTACATTTCCATACAATAGGAAATTGATCTCAATGTAGACAATATTGCGAAGAAAGTCAATTTCTTGCGTTACACCGATGCCATCAATAAGGTTTCTAATATGCTAAATATATAATGTGAAGCTCGTGGATGAAATATTTGACAGGCAATGTGTTGCGTCGTGCCGTTTCAGATAATTTGCTGCCTTACAGACGAATCGGGTTAGTACGGACACACACCTTAAGTTCACTGCGCACTGGCTTGATGTGATGTTTACTAGGTCTCGTACCGTTTAGAGAAATGCTCAGCGGGGATTAAGAGAATTGAAATCTGCATGTCTTCTGGTTGTGGGTGTCATAGGAACAATCAGATGTAGATCAGCTTGCGCAAACGAGGTTTGGTAGTCGCAACGTGACTACCGACGCCCATAAACATCTAGGTTATGAATGTGTTGCTCTTCTTCACCGCGGTGCCAGCCCAAAATTATACAACTCGATATCAATACAATTAAATAAAAATCGACGCAGGAACCCAGGTATCAAAGATTGGTGCGGTAAAGTAAAGTGTCGCAATCCATATTGCATGGAAGCTTTTAGCCTTTATCGAGTAGGTCTGGCAATCAGAGGCTCTTCGATTACTGTATGGGTGGATACCCATCCACAATGACATTTTATTGACTGACAGACCGTTTAAAACGCACTCAACGTAACGTATGCACATTTTTTGTTGGATGCGCAGCACCGATTACACAGAGCAGACGTTTAAAAATCAATAACATGTACAACATACAAGGCTCATCAATTGTTCATGTAATTTGCTGTCAAATTAATTCGATTACAGAATCCGCTTCACTTTTCGCATGCCGTACAGGCGTAAATTGGTATTGCAATGATTATGGTTCAACACTTTAGAGAAAGAGGCTGACTTTTAAAGAACGTGCGACATGTTTTTGTTATGCTTAAAATTATGTTTGAATTTGAAGAGAATAGAACATTTTTATTCAGGCGATTAAATTACACTGACATACATCTTTTATATATATAAACTTAATCTAAATCACACTAACAAGACATACACACACTGACGAACCCTTAGAGTTAAAAGAAATTAAAGAGTTAAATTGAGTAGTTATTAAGGAGATATAGTAAAGATTAAGGTGCGACGAGAACATGGATTCACAGACGCAAAATGCACAACAGTGTAACACAAATCCTGAAAAGGAAGTCTCTCATTTGGATGACTAAGGCTATCTTATGAGGTAAGTAACCTGAAGTCCTGACATTCAACACAACCTATATTTAAGGTTTTAATTCAAACATAAAATCGGCGTTGCGCATGCATATTTAAACTTTGTAAAACGGCATGTAGCTCAATTTAAAGGCCATTTAGCGTGTGTTAAAGATCAGTACATTCTTAAATGAGGTAGATAACAATGTATATTAATAGTAATAAGATAGTCCTAATTGAATTTCGGCCACGGCGACCATCTGTACAGATACTAGCTATCTATAGCGACATATTATAGTGCACAAGTATGTGGCGCAGGCACAAGTGCACTGCCTGTCCCCGCATTCTGCTATTCCGGTGGAACGGCAATCCGACACGTCCGGAGAGAAGTCAGACACAATACCGACGACTTAACATGTTCTCCGATGCACGACGGTGTAACACCGACAATGTCCTGACTTCAGACTAAAAACTGTATACTTTGTAAAACCGTGTCACGCCAGTTAACCAATTAAGAACGTACCCATCGATTGACCGAATCTGCTACCACGCTAATAAATCCTTATACAGTTTCAACAGTAATAAATAAAATACAATATGATATTCCTACGCAGTAATCGCCGTGTCGACAAGGCGAGCGACGTGACGAAACGAGTTTAAAAAATGACATCACATCAGCAGCCGTTTGTGTGTGACCTACATAATATCATAATTATATTAATTACATACATCAAATATGCACTTGTTTGTAGTGATTAACGTGGCGCTCGCGGCGCGACAAGACGTCAGCGATTAAGTTAAGCAACGCTCGGATAGGCAGGTGTGTGGAAGGGCCCCACCATGGTTCAAGCCTTGTGGCGGTGGGGCTCAGTAGCCTGGGGTGATCCGAGACACCTTGGGCGAAGCCAATTGAACCGAGGAGGTTTATGTTCTTTGTACCCCTCTTATAAGAAGAGGGGACTGAAGAGCAGGAGGAGGAGGCGCTGTTTGAACCCCTCTTATAAAAAGAGGGGACAAAAAAGAAAAAAACAATGAGCCGGCGCTTTTGCGCACGGGGCAAGGTGCGAGGGTGGGAACCTCGCCCTATTGCGCAGTCCCAAAGTTGGTGGGGTTGTTCTGTGGTGCGGGACAACCCCATCTGTGGAGGTGGCGTCGGTCCCTTAGGGAGCTGACTAGCCGTCGAGGTGCCCTGATGATTTGCTGTTCCGGGGCATCTTACCAAAGGCGGCACTGATGGTCCTCGTAGTGGTTACTGTGGGTATTCGGCACTATAATGTGCCGCGAGCCCCACACACCACTGAACCCCACCCAGGGCCAGTGAAGGCGCGTAAATGCGTTTCCCCGCGTCGACAAAAAAAAAAGTTGTATGGATGGGGGACCGTTTAGTAATATCTAATATTGTTTAGGAAGAAAAGAAGCGGTCTACTCCCATGATGGCAACCTTTATAACCGACTGCGTCTGCAGGAGGTAATGTTACTCGCCCCATCATGGTTCAATTCTTGACGTGGCAGTGGGGCTCAGTTAAGTCTGGGGTGGACCCAGGCGAAGCCAATTGAACCAAGGGGGATGCTGTTTGTACACCCCTTATAAAAGGGGAGAGAGAGAGAGAGAGAGAGAGAGGGGAAGAGGGGACAAAAGAGCATAGGAGGGGGCACTTTGGCGCACGGGGCAAGGGGCGAGGATAGGAACCTCACCCATTGTATATTCCCAAAGTTGACGGGGTTGTCTTGTGGTGCGGAACAACCTCAGCTGTGGAGGAGGCGTCGGTCCCCTCGGGTCCTGATTGGCCGTCGAGGTGCCCTGATGATTTGCTGTTCCGGGGCACCTCACCAAAGGCGGCACTGATGGCACTCGCAGTGGTTTTTGTGGGTCATGATGTGCCGTGAGCCCCACACACCACAGGACTCCACCCAGGTCCAGTGAAGGCGCGTAAATGCGTTTCCCCGCGTCAACAAAAAATAAGGAAGGTATGCAATTTTCTATTCAATTTGTGAAGACCCCCGCTCTCCCCTTAAATTGAGTAAGATTCGTCTCGACCCGTTCCACCCCATTACCTCCTTACTTAATATGTTAACGCCCACACAATTATGAGAGTCGTTTAGATAATTGGAGAGGCTCTAGGTTGAACAACTTCTTAAGATAACTTATCCACGTTACCTCTAACTGTTGCGCGTTGGTACTTTTCACTTTATGCTAGTATGGAATCTTTTCCAGCATTTTTCGTCCGCGAAAGTAAAAGAGGTAAGGCTCTCCGCTAGGCTACCGAAAAGTCGCAAACTACGCGAAAAGACGTAATAGCCTAGCTGTAGCTTTGCGATGGTATTTTGTGAGTTGCTGTTGCACCCCGGTCGTGTCAGCCATGAAAATCGTTAATCA
>JAFELO010000836.1:540600-563563 GCA_017140195.1 Eumaeus atala
AAGTATAAGAACTAGATGTCCAGAAAACGTGTTATTTTTTTTTTAGATTATAGTATTTATTTATTTAGTTTTCACTTTACACCAGTATTATGCAAGGTACCCCAATCGGTCGTGCCAACCCAATTTAGAGGTAATTAATCACACTATCTATTCTGTGCTGATATCATTAAGGAAACGGTTTTACAAAGTATACACTTTGTTTATTTGTATGGAAACTTATTTTGAAAATTCTATTACCATTAAAAACTACATTATCTCTCACGAATATAGGCTATATAACATATGCTAAAAATATAAGTTTGGAGATAACATGAAAAATATCTTAAAGTCCTTATATCGCAGCTGCAGAAATTATTGACAAAAAGCTGTCCCGAATGACGTTGTTCTGTCATAAATTGAATTTGTTGTCTTGGTAACGTGTAATGTTTCCTTATCATCATCATTATTAGCAGCCCTTGTCGGTCCACTGCCGGACATATGCCTTTTTAAGGAACGCCAAGACGACCGATCGACTGTAATGTGTAATGTTTACGAAGCGAAAATTAAAATTTACAACTTCAGTATTTTTGTAAATATATGATTTATTGCACAACTTTTGCAAATATCCGTGCGAAGACAGGACGGGCCGCTAGTATAGAATAAACAACATACTACCCACAAGCAATAAAACCAATCTCAGTTAACAAGCGAGATGTTCGCGAAAGCCACCTGCTCCCATATTCCCACGACCTCCTGTTGACCACGCGTCTAATTAACTTGCTCAGTTAAATCTATACCTCAGTTAACATTACAGCGAACAGTTATAGCGTGCGCAATATATGCATTAGTAAAATAATAATTATCTTGTTTACCGGTCGGTAAAAAAAAAACTCTTAAATATTAAATAGAGAAGTTAAAACGCCAATAAACGAGGTTTCGCTTGCATAACCCGCATACTTCGATCATTTTTGGCATATTGCCTATAAGCGTCTTCTGCTCATAAGCTATCCCACTAGGGAAGGGGAGGGGTTGGAAAGGGCTCTGAAGTTTTATATGAAAATTCGACATCGTTGAAATCAATTTACGCAGGTGAAACCGCGGGGCGTTGCTAGTAATATGAATATAGAGAAAACAAATGATGATGATCGAATCCGAATGTGTACTTGGACGTCAAATCACACGAACACAGAAGTGCAATACAAAATTAATGTTAATCGCGTATTTTACGAGTTAATTAATTAGAAGCTATCCAGTGGAAGCTTAATTAGAAAATTATATTCGTTATCTTTATGTAGCTACATTGAATACTTCAAATAATACTTGGGGGGGGGGATGAATTATTATTATTATTATTATCCAATGTACAGTGTGAGGAGGACAGCTCACGCGCCGCAATTAAAGTTGGCCTTGCATCATCGAGCGGACTGGAAGAGCTCGAGCTGTCATGACCATCACCCAGGTGGGACCGTGCTGCCCTCCCACCACACGCGCGCGCGTTCACAAATCGCGTAAAATACTGGAATTGTCCTCTGTGACTGCAGTCTCACAATTTACCCGTAGCTCGCCCTCTTCCACTCCTAGAAACCCGACTTCATGCCGATACCGTTAAAGTGGCTTTGCATTCCCAATGTAGCTTACAAAACGCAGTTAAACTACTTAGTAGCGATATTAAATAAACAGAAGTTTATCTAGACCGTCTTAGTCGGCCTAGGCAACTCAGTAGCAGCACTAGGCCATATTCCAGCGGCGTTTAGAAAGCGGTGGAATGGGCTAATTGATCTGCATTTCACTAAGTAGCCGACATGTTTTTACAAGTTTTCTATTTTATCACATTTATTTATGGACGCTATGTTTGCATGTTTAAGACCGAAGTTCAAACAGCCTAACAGTAGAAACCGGATAATATACACCTCGTTGAGTATTTATCGAAATAGACTATAATCTATAATTTTTATTTATGGATTAGTCGAACAAAATTACATATTTGTGTGAAATTTTATTAAAATCGGTCAAGTATTTTCGGAGATTAGCCTAGACAAATAAGTCACGTCTCATTTGAGAAAGGCCCTAAACGCTTGACAGTGGAACGTAAGACCTGGTTCTGTTATTTTATATCGACATTTTGTGAGTAGAAAAACGAACACATCTCAGCAAAATTTAATTGCAAAACATACAACCCATGCCTTTGACAATAGGTGCCGACTATAAAGATCGATCTAATTATGTCTTATCATCGCATTACTATTTCATGTTCGTAAGCTGACTGATGATATATTAACACGATTTTCGCTGTGTTGAAAAAAAAAAACAATAAAAAGCCATAACATGGTCCACTTTGGATATCGCCTTGTTTATGCAGAAAGCAAAGCTTTTAAACGTGTGCATCAAATGTGAGTTTACTAAGCTCGCGACAATAACTATCTTTTGGTAGCCACATCACAGTATAGCGACTTAATAATATTTATATGACAGATGTGAAGCCAAATTTTTATAGGATGTTCATTTCGCAACTAAATGATCTTGTTTATTACTGGAACACTACTCAAGACTACATACGCAAACCCACAAAAACACAGGCACTAATTACTTAAGGAAAAAACTATGAACTCGATAAATCATTTCCCTAATGCGAATGTATCGTTAAATATAAAGGCAATTGAATTAAACGATAGTAATAAATAAAACTATTTACGACAGCAGCATAACATAAACGACGTTTAGTTAAGTTTTTATCATAATTAATGGACCGCATTGGTTTCCAATACTTTTTATTTAATAATTAATTTAATCACTGTTAATTAAGGATAAGTTAGTGTCGTTTTCACTGCATGTGTCCGGGCGGTTTCGTCTCGTGGTGGGCGATTGTTAACGCCTATACATCCGAAAACCACCGAAGATGTGTAGTATATAAGGTTTACTAACTCGTCGTGGTAAACATGTTCAGATATAAGTCGTGAGTTGTCGGATTTGAGTCCCGGGTCGGATCGAAAAAACTATTTTGGGATTTTTTAATTTGTAACAACATTCCGAAGTCGAGAAGTAGGCGGTGTTACACGCCGGTGCCTCCGAGGACAAGTCAAGTCATCGGTCCTGCGAATAATTTCCCTCCGGTCGTTGCGGACTACCATCCCATCGGATTTGGGCAAAAGAGGGTGCACTCGTATATGCACATACACCTTAGCGCTACAATATGTCCCGCATTTGACTAGCCTACATAGAGGTGGCCAAAATAGCCGAAAGCCAACTGGGAGGACGTTCTCATCCATTATCATATTATATCTTACGGCCGCTACAGATTGGGGGTGTAACACAAATTCCCCTACAGCTGAGAACTCAATTAACAAGAACAAAAAAACAACAAACGCCTGTAATTTTGAGCGGTTTACTACTGCGGAAACTTACTTCGTACACAAGCTGAATGTGCTAGTCTTCAAAGAGAGGTTTAGTGCCACTGCCTACAGTCAGTATGGCCATAACGGGGAGATACGTCTTTTTTATAGCATAAGGGGGAAACGAACATTCAGGCCTTTTGATGACTACCGACGCCCATGGACATTCTTATGATTGTTACGCAGATGCGTTGCCTTCCAATCATCCCCCCCCCTGGGCCACCGGCTGCTCACAAACCACACGAAACGCGACAGCGACGCTGTCTCTTTACGGCGGTATCAAGTGAGTGAGATACTTCCCCGGTCGTGCCGGCCCAATTCCGTTGCATAGACGGCTGTAGTGTCATGCACCATGCATGGCACTACCTCCGCCTATGCAGCAGCATGGCACTACCTCTTCGTTCTTTCTTGTCGGTAAGATGTAAAGAGCTGTAGCGTTTTGCGTCCGGTCTTGATGAGGGTGGGATACGTGCGGACAACAGCATTGCCTCTTTTTAATGAGCTTACTTTTGCCCATAGCCTCATCTGGTGGTAAGTGCTGACGTGACTAAATATGGAGCAGGCTGGCCAAGGATGTACCAATTCCTTGAATTGAATACCCCCAGATTGTGGATTTGAAACCCAGTTGCTGGTAACGAGTTCATACAACACGCAGCTTTTAACTAATGCTTTCTTGTTTAATTACTTTGTAAATATAGATAGTGCGCGATAACGAAAAGTAAATCGTAAAATCGCCGTTCGCGTTAGCACGAGAAACGCGAAATATTCCTGCAAATACTAAAGCAATAAACTTATGAAATGACTGTGGTAGCGATATGTAAACGGTACGTAAACATTTCCATATTATATTTCCACACTAGCGATCCGCCCCGGCTGTGTTTATTAGTAACAGGGGCCAATTAGTTACTTAACAAATTATGCACTTCATACCTTCCCTGTGAATCGCTGTGTCCATTGGTGAAAAAGTCATGAAATTTCGATGGATAGATTTTGAGAATATCTATCACATACAGACGGACACCTTTTGGGATCTTTTTTTATAATATGTATAGATAGATCTACCTCAATATTTTAGTATCGCAATGTTTTATTTATCATAATCATGAGTCAGACGATGTCCATTGCTGGACACAGGCCTCCCCCATAGTCCCACAGGTCACGGTGACGAGCTACTTGCGTCCAGCGACTCCCCATGTTTTTCTTCACTTCACAGTAACCGTATTAACAGGAAGACTGAGTCAGACCCCATTTTTTAATTTCAAAATCGAGCACGTAAATTTTGGAGTATCGCCGTAGTCTAAATTGTAACGTATTTAAATAAACCGTTAAAGAACGTTTACTGGCCTGATGACTGTGACCCGCGGTTTAAGTCACCATGTACCATGTCACCAGTATGATAATGCCACCATACCAGTAAAGTGCCATGTAATTTTTGAAGGGAACTTTTTTTCTGCGGTGAAAAATAATATAGATTCGGGTCATAAAACATGCTACACGTGGCAAACATGGCAGCTACGCGGCGCACCTCGCGGCAGCTGCTGGTGCTCGTGGTGCTACGTTTAGTTAGTCGTAAATTTTCACTGCTATCCCTATGACTGCATGTCTATTTATTGTTTTCGGTATAAAATGATTTTTATGTTATTCCAGGTTGTAGTAATTATCTGTGCCAAAATTTGTCTCAATAGAGTGAAAAAAGAGCTCAAAATTAGTGGGAAGTAATGTTTTCCTTTAACTGAAGAAATAAATTGTTACTTCTTTTTGTATTCTGTATAAATTACATTGTTCCTTATACAATAACAAACTCATTATAAACTTTAGTCAGAAAGCTCTTCGTTTAAAACGTCTGTAGCGATGCATATGCAAGGGCATATGCCCTTGGCGTAAATTACCCATGGTGCACGACTTGTTTACGCGCCAAACCATAAAAAACCTAATAACCATAGACGAAACGTAATGACATCTATTATCTATGCCGCATTCTTACGATGTAATTATATATGATTACTGGAATCAACCCACGTTCAAATCAAATACAACATTCACTTAAGATAGAAGATTTGAAGATTGCTAATGACGTGTAGCGGAACTTTTGAGGAATTTCAGAGTGAATTAGATTGTGGTGACATTTATGAGTATTTATATTATTATTATTATTATTATTTATTAGAACAAATGACCGACCAATTCGTTTTCCAACTGATTCCAAAGAACAATTTTAGTCTCTAGAAAAACACTTGACAGTGTTCGTCTGATACGTTTCGTAGTTAAACAAACTAGTCAAAGATCGAATTTCGATATTAATTATACAATAAAAATGCTTATGAAATTACATTCAATTTTAAATTTAAACTTTACGTGTATCACACGAGTTTAAATAAGAAAGAAAAGACTAAGACAGTCTGCGTTTCGGTTTACTGGATTAAAATAAGAAAAATTAATGCATATTATAATATATTAAAATATTAAAATGGGCCTTCACCAAATTTTGAACTTTACGAGATTTCAGAATTCTTTTTTGAAATTTTGAAAGAATTTTTGAAAGACGGATAGGATTTTTCTTCTTCACGTATGTAGAATGTCTAAGGTCACCTTCACGTTCTAAAAATTTACTATTTAACTGCGTTTAATGTCAAATCCTAATGTATTGGTTAAAGCTGTGTTCTAAAGTTCCTATTTAACGCCAGAGTATGTGCGATGTGTGCGATGTGTGCGATGTGTGCGAGCCTTTCCCAGCAGGCCATACTACAGTGCACAAGTGCACTTCCCTCATGCTCTTGTACGTCCCGTCGGATCGGAGATAGATTTTGTAAGACGTAGTACTATGCTGCTTCGCAACGGAATTGGGCCGGCACGACCAGGGTGGTATCCCTTGCTTACCTGATACCACTGTTAAGTGACATCTACGGTGTCGCGTTTCCTGCGTTTTGTGAGTAGCCGGTGACCAATTGGTGGGGAGGTGAAAAGGAGGGCAAGGTGTATGACCTTTACTCGTTTGTCCCCCAATAATATTTAAAAAAAAAAAGGCGCAGGACCGACAGCCTAACGTGCTCTCCGAGACACGGGGGTGGAGCACCGCCGACTTCCAGACTCCCCCGAGCTGTTATTAATAATTGAATAATTACAATAACACAATGGTCCGACCCGGGAATCGAACACGGGACCTATCAATCTGTAGTTGAACATGGACCACTTGATACAAATATTCATAAATTTGAATAAATAAATAAGTTTATTTTACAATTACTTTATTTAATTAACGACCGGTTTCGTCATCATTATTATGTTCATATGTTCCCAATCACGTGTATTGGTGTCAGTCATTATATTTATTTATAATGTAAGTAGTTCTATACAGAATTAGATAAAAGAAATCGTTAAATGAATTCTTTAATAATCCATAAAGTGCCATGTTTGATGTGTAAAGTATTTTTAGATGATTAACGGGTTTTTAAAATCTTTCGTTGGCTTCAAAAAGGAGTATGCATAACAATACTTTTAGAATTTAATGTTCTGATCTTCATAAAATGGATTGCTATTTAAGGAGTGTTATTCGAGGAAGCGGTAGTGCCATGCTACATAGCAGGAGGTAGTGCCGTGCATAGTGCATGAAACTGCATACCCCTATGCAATGGAATTGGGCGGTTCGATCTTTTGAGATAAGTTAATACACAGCAGGCTTAGCTTACTTGCTTCGGCGTCAGTTCATACTGCTATGTGCTTACCTGTAATCAAAACAAATTGACATTAAACTAAAGATGTCTTAAGCGAACGTTACTTATTACAATAAAACTACTTTTACTGACATCTCAGTCCGTCCGAGGCCGAGGTTGCTGCAAACCTTCTGAAACGTCGGGCTAGTTAAGCAATTAAATGAATCGCGATAAAATCTGTAAAAGTAGTTTTCTTGGGTGTTAATTGTTATATAACGTTAAAATAGTTGTTAAATAAAGATGTTGGTAAGCCCGGGATCATTCCAGTTACTTTAAGAAAAGAACTAAACAAACTAAACAAACTTAAATTAATTTTACTTGATCAGGAGTCTATTGGTGACTGCCGCAGCCCACAGGTAAAACGGATGTCACGGCCCTACCTCCTTCCCCCTAATTGGCTACCGGACAGTATACCTATCTATTTGTGACGGTATCCTTTATTGACTCACGAGTGGGAGCCGAACCGAAGAGGTACCCAAGAGTTGCCAGCCGAATTCAGCCTCAGGCCTACCCCTTACTCGATCTCTAACTAACATCATCGTATATTTAACGCCTAGGAAGACAAAGAAAAATGAACTCCTAATCTCCATCTCCTGTGTCCATAAAACTCAACATAGATGCCTTCATTTTATGGATCATTTAAATGAGTGCCAGGGTATAAACCTGCTCTTCTCATGATGCATATTATTCTCAATCGTATCCGCCGTATAGAAAGGAGCGTCTTATGCTTAAATAACTCCCTAGAATCCGTCCAAGTAATTTTAATGCAATATTCGCAACAATATATCAAGCACTACAAATACATTTCGCAACACGCGGTATCGCATACGCGGATCGATGCGTTACAACGTCATCAAAGCCATTGTGTGGGCACCGACCACAATACTCCTAACCTCCATTTGTAGATGGGCTCTCGATACGTTTGCGTAATAAATTCACTGCCGACGTCTGCCGTTAGGCGGGCGTCTTCATACTGAAGGGGATTTTGTGCACGGGCATCTAAATTTGTTATTATTATACTAATATTGTACGCGTAGGAAGAGTAGACGGAAAGACCTCACGGATCACTGTCATACTCACGGAGGGCATCTGGCACACCTGGCGGTTAAAGTATACCCTACAGAGCGTACACGTCCTTCAGCAATGTGGAACACGAGCAGAAAGTAAACTTTGGACAGAAAGGTGAGGTAGATGTTGCCAATTAAGGTAGCGCACTCACTGCAGCAGGAGTCGACATAACCAAGGAAGCATTCGCTTAGAGCAATGGAATGATGGTTGTGCTTCAGTTAAGATTGTTCGGCTACTGTCCGAAAGTGTTGTCAAGAGTCTGCGGAACCGACGTGGTTATACAACCAACGTATGAGTAGAGTTAGGAATATACCACCTCGGCAAGGCAGGTATATAATGATTATGATATGTGGTGCGTTGTCTCTGCCTACCCCATTACGGAACTGACGAGAAGATATGTTGTAGTTGTTGCATTTCGGGCAGTTTGTGCAACTGTATAGCTCAACAGACGCACTCTTACTATAATGAGAGCGGACAGCCCATATGCCTAGTATCTAAAGTTTCTAAAGTAGACGAAAATATACGTATCGAACGCACCCGATTTCCTCCAAATGAAAGATATACAATAATAAGAACATTTCTCTTATCAAAGCTTCAATAACCAGATAATCCAATACCACCTACATACCAAATCCCCTTGGTGTTTCGACGATGTTTAAACTTAGTAAGATGTCAGTACAATCGGCGTTCGTGTGAAAGGGCCTAACTCTAGAAATAAATTATTTCCCAAGCCGCCGGTGGATTTCTCCAGTAATATAAAGTATAAGGCATCTCTAACCCCTCATCTTGCCTTGCTTTCACTAACTTATTGCGTAAACTTGTATCTTAATAGGGATCTCCGTCTATAAAATTAGCCTGCCTATATAATTATGCTCCGCTTATTTTTAGCACTACAGGACAACTTTCTTTTGTTTATAGTCTTTTATCTTATTTATGCTGTACAAAAAGGTCAATACTCTGGTTCGTACTTGCGAAGAAAAGAAATACGAATGTAAGTATAAACCCTTAGACAAAACGAGAAATGTATAGTACGGAACTGGCGTGGCCGATTCTGCATTGCAGCTAATTATTGCACATGGATGTTCATGGGCGTGGACAGTCCTCGTTTGTCCCTCTATGCTATAAAAAAATGGAAGTAGCCAGCACTTTACAGCGCGCGGGGTTATATTATGTGAAAGAGAGCTCCTTGGTAGCGTTGCCCCTATTGGTTGGTGTACAGCAATTCCATTTTAATACCGTGGAGACAGCAGTTAAATCATTGCCTGTATTTTTGCTTCAACGCTCCGTTCACCAAGAAACTCACCATTGTAATTGATTTCTTTTCGTCTACTGTTGGACATGTAGAACCTTTCTATTAATAGCGAGCAGTGTTATTTTTATTGTAAACGTTTTTAACTATGACCGTAAATGGCATTTCAAATATTCATTTCCCTGTATACTGATAACTGGTCTGTCCGTCTGTACACCTGTACGCGTGTGTGTTGTGTAACGTGACCCACATCTTGATCAAATATTACCCAAGGGTTTTTATAAAGCATCAAGGTGAATTGCGTTAAAAGAAATGAAAGTTGGGACTAATCTAACTAAAATGGAGAAGTAATCCTCGTCAGCGCGTCTGTCCAGGATATTGTTTCACTTAGTCTCGTCATTTATACTATATTTTTTTGCAATTAGAATGGACCGTATTTCTCGACATACTTTTGTGTGTAGCATTCCATCGCAGGTACGCAAAAATAATAAATTTTAATTTCTGGTTTCACCACACGAACCTTGATGTCTTGAGTATAGGCGAATATTGCTCATTACAATAGGATTACTTAACGGACTTTATCCCGTGACTATGGTTGCTATGGAGCTACTGAAATACCGCATATTACAATTAAAAAATTATAAATCGCGCTGAAATCTGTAAAAGTATTTTATTATACAGTTCTGAATATACTTTTTTACTGTCAATAGTATTCAGTGGAAAAACGGCTGCTACAACAGAGTAAATGCGGACTTTACTCTGTGCCTTCATTTAACTCAATAAAACTGGCCGCTCGGCGAGGAACGTCGTGCGGTTGATGATGATGATGATGCGGAAACTGGAATATAACTTATAATATATTATTTAAAAAAAAAAACAAAGAAAACATTAAAACATCCGCACACTTCAACGATACTAGCCGCCATTTGGAGGTGTGAACTCGTAATGTGATGGCATTATTTCTTTTCGATCACGCTTCGAGGTCAAATCGTGAATAACACGGCCAATAAACTCCGTGGAGGCTTGTTGCGGAGATACTTAAACAGTATAGAGGATAGGCTACGCACCATGATCCGCCGCTCGCGTGTCGCGCGATACATGCAGTGGTACACCGTAATTAATCGTGATTACTTATAAAACTGCTTCGTGTTCTCAGCTACACGTGTTGTTTGTGATTTCGTCATTGTCTTTTATATCTTTTTTTTTCTTCAATCTGTAAATATGGTTACCCGATCAGGCGTGGTAGTACTTAGCATTTTAATATGCTTATATGTACAACATGTATGTATCTAAAACTTGTCAATATGGTTTTAATACATAGTATAGAAATCAGCTGTAGTTATCTTACAGGAATGTCTAAGAATATTCTCCCCTCCCCCCTCTACTATAAAAATGGAGATATAATATACTGTAATATAAAATGGTAATCTATAATTATAAATTGTTTAAGAGAGTAATTAATGTGGAGGAGGCGGGCATGTAAGGATCGTGATGCATGGCATACCGTTGTCTCATCCTATCACATTAGGGAGCTGGCGTGAAGATGTGTTGTTGTTGTTGTTGGCATTCCGTTCACTCTGCCTATCTCATTAGGGAGCTGATGTGTTGTTTATACATTCTCTCTAATTTAATACTTGTAAGAACGTACCACACTTCTAGATATAAATTTGTCATGTGTTATGTGCACATATCAAGTTTAATAATGATAATTATTAGTTCATTCATTATCAGGCCTTATCGGTCTACAGATAGACATAGGCCTCTTCCAATGAACGCCAAGACGACCGATCTCCTGCTACTCGCATCCATCCCGGACCGGCTGCTGCACGGGGATCGTCTTCCCACCTGATGAACGGTCGACCAACACTTCGTTTTCCTAAGCGCGGCCTCCACTCCACTCTTAAACTTTAGCTATAGGCAGAGAACTTAACACCAGCAGCGCTCCGTTTTTTTTTCATTATTTTTACTCGCACGGGGCAGTAGTTTCTGAGATTGACGCGTTCATAAAAGCAAACAAAGAAACTCTCCAGCTTTATTATATTAGTAGAGATACGAAGGGCATCACCTACTACTTTTGTAAGAGGCGGGGCCGTCGTTGCTTTGCTCGCAGTCGCGCTGTCGTGCGGTCTGTGGACGTACAGTGCACGAAACTCAATTGAATGTTCTGGAAGTTGTGACGATGATTATTGGCATCGGTAGTTGTCGAAAGACTCCGACTGCTCGTTCGCTAACTTACTCAACTCGACATATAGGCACCGCGAAAGGAGATGTTATGATGATAATGTCACGCTCGCGACTCAATCACATCTTACGCTAAGCTGCGCGTGCGCAGGACACGCTACAATATGGAGATATTATGGTCAAAGGAGGCAAACGAATAGTCGCAGCCTTTTGATGAATGCCAACGCTCTCGAACATTTCTCTAGGACATATTTCCTTCCTAACGGATCACGTGCTGCAAACTCACAAATCACACAAAACGTGCCGGCATAGCTGTTACTTTTCGGGCGAGGAGCGAGAGGTAACTTCCCGGTCGCGCCGTGCCAATTTGGTTGCAAGGAAGCACTTAGAAAATGAGTCATAATGAGTATTACTTTATGATGTCGCAAATCTTATCATAAGAATAATTGTAAAAAAATGTGCATTTCATACGCAAGGACTTGTGGGTATAACAACGTCCAAGGTGGCCGTTTGGCTTCATCTTGCTTTTCTCTAATATCTTTAAAGCTACGCGACCTAAAGATAGAAGTCTCCTTTATGAGAGGAATGATTATAATTAAACGGACTGCATATTCGTTTTTATGCATGTCCTTCGACATTAAAATATCCTACTAATGTAAATTGGAATTATTCGTGTGTTATTCTTAATCGTAAAACGCATATGCAATACTGTTTAATTGATTTGAACGAAATTTGGCACAAACATAGATTACAATCCGGAATATAATAAAAATACTTTTTATCCCAAAAAAATTACAGAAAATAGGAATAGAAAAGCTACTGAAACGTCGAGCTACTTAAATAATTAAATAAACTGCGTTCCGTTTAAATAGTTTTATTGCATATGAGTAACATTCGCGTTAACCTAAGACATCAAATATGAATGGGATAAAAATAGGCTATATGTAAGAAGTAGACCTACAGACCTTTATACACTGTATAATCATTATGTGAATGTATCTATCTCTCACAAAAGTAGTCTTTGCACAAGCGATCGAGCAAACAAATTAAAGAAAATGACGATTAAAGAGACTATCAACAATTTTATGAGGATTTATTTTAAAGGCTGTTCATATTATACCAAAAAATATCGAAAGCGTACGAAGCCAAATACGTAAGCTAGTTTAATTTCACCATCGAAACCGACATTTACATAACTCAGATATAATTTCGTTCCACGTATCATTTATGTTTAAGGGTTTTCGACTCATTTTAACACTTCGCCGATAATTATCTTTCAATTTTACGCGTATAGACTTATAATGAGCTAATGATACATTAATACAGTTGAGTGGGCGGGGTGGGTTCGGTTATGGCGTGCGGACAAACGCGGTTTGCTTGTTTAAAGAAACCGATAATGATAAGCTTGAAGGCCCTTTTATGGAGTGTAACATATGCCTACGTGCCTAAATACTGTGTAAGAATTTAATGGAAGGGCTAAAGTAAAAGTGCGAAAAAGAAGACTTTGACAGTACCGCAGTGACCAGCGATAGGAACACGATGCATACCTACTATCTCACGTTGCACATCTGTGAAGAATATTTACGTTGTCTAGTGATGACAGCTGTGACAGCTGATGCCAGTGTTAGACACATAAAATATCGAGTACGGCCCTGAAGGCCAGGAGATGAGAACACCTTGTGTGTGTGCCTGTTATGTGTTATAGCTTGTCATCATACACGTTAATACTCCTCACCTAGATTCCATCACCAAGGATGGTCAGACAGCCCCTCCATATGCTACCCTGATGTAACACATCAAGACACAAGTATATAACAGTTCTTCTTAAGTTCCTTTAAGATTAGGGGTAAAACGAGCACTCGAAGACTACACAAATACAAACTCAAATATGCATAAAAAGTTCGTATACGAGTCTCGATTTACAAGCCTCTATTTACGTTGGCATATTGTCGGTGAAGCGATACGTCTGTCCGTGTGAGCAAATAAATATTTATGAATGAATACATTAACCTACTCGTCACTCGTATCATATCGCGGCTCTGATTAACATAGTCAGATGTATGCAGTGCAGCATTTCGGCACAGCATTGCAGCACATTTAGGCCGGCACATCTCGCTCACATGACACCGCCGTAAACTGACACGTACCCAACCGCGTTTCGTGTGATTAGTGAGTGGCCGGGGGTCCATTTGAGGGGAGGATCAGGAAACGCATCTGCACGACAATCGTGCGGATGATGATAGGGCGTCCGGTAGTCGTAAAAAGAAATTGCTCGTCTAAACCCTCTCCCTGTACTCTAAAAAAAATTGAATTGTCAACTTTTCTGAACACAATATTTGTGTAGAAACAGAAACATTGTCAAGTGTTAATGTTCAAACTGCGTCACGTATTTGCCCCTGCTGGCTGGCTGGCGTAAACGTAGGGCCGTAACTACATTACTAAACTTCATTTTTCTTGTAGCACATTTTTTTCATAGAATAGGGGGACAAACGTGCATTCGTAGACTTTTTAAGACTACCGACACCCATGAACATCCACATAATTACTATGCATATGCATAGCCCTCCTTGCCCCTCCAATGGGCCATCGGCTACTCACAAACCACACGAAACGCGACACTGAAGATGTAACTTTACGGCGGTATTGTATTGTGAGTCTTCTAGTCTTTCATTATCATTATCAGGCCTTATTGGTCCACTGCCGGATATAGGCCTCTTACAATGAACGCCACGACGACCGCTCCCCTGCTACTCGCATCCATCCCGGAGCAGCTGCAACAGCTGCAACTGCACAGAGATCGTAGTATAGTCGTTTCTGGTTTTTAGTATTATAATAAAACAATTTTTTCTGATTTCATCGGTTCTGCGGTGACCATGGTTACTGTAAAGCATCTGAAACGTCGAGCTAGTTAACCGCGATAAAAACTCTGAAAAGTAGTTTTATTGTAATGAGTAGCATTCACGTAAATTTAAGACATCAGTAGTCTTTAGTAGTATTTTTTAGCATAGGGTGTAAACGAGCAGTCGACGGCAATTGACGGCTATCGACGCGCAGAATAGATGTACAGATGTGCGTGTGCGTGCACCTTCTCTCCTCTTCCTTCATGTACACCTGCCCCTCACATACTACACGAAATGCAACCGCATAGCTGTCATTTTACGGCGAGACGGTGTCGTGCGAGCGAGAGGTACCGCCCGGTCGTGGCGAGCAAATTCAGTTGCTACGCATTATGGCATAATCTCATACAGCCTGTATATTTTTTTTGCATAAACACACTTAATCGCACAAGAGATTTTTTAATCTGTCGCCCTGGTTGAAATTGAGCAGTCCTTGCATAAACACACTTAATCGCACAAGAGATTTTTTAATCTGTCGCCCTGGTTGAAATTGAGCAGTCCTTGCGTAAACACACTTAATCGCACAAGAGATTTTTTAATCTGTCGCCCTGGTTGAAATTGAGCAGTCCTTGCCAGGATTAGAACACTACACCCACTGCATTTAAGCTCCCGCCCTCAACGTCACAGTCGGGGGATGAGGGACCCAGCGGACTCTGGCCATGGAAATAATAGTTCAATTTGCTGTTATGATATACTCATTCTCATATTGGGAAGCTTCTCTCCCATATGCGGGGAGTGGTGGGTCGGAGCCCTTTTCGACTCCAAACCTAGTCTCGTCAGACCAGCACTCGTAGCGATCCGATGAAGCTGTTATTGGGCTTCTCTTCGCTTCCACAGCGTAAGTTAATCCATACCCTGTTAAATTTTCATATAGCATCTAATCCACTCGAATCATAACACGTAACAATTGACATGAAGAGTATGAAGACATGTAGAATCGACTCCATCTATTTGACGAACTATATTAGCTATTTTAATTCATAATTAAAACCAAACCGAGATATCACAGTAATTTGCACCGCATTGTGATGTAATAAAGATCGCTTTTCAGAATATCGGCTGCAGACAGTAATTTATATTTTTTGGTCCTGTTTTTATACACACAACAGGTAGTAAGGCTGACGCAACCAATGTATTTGGAACTTATTATTTGTCCATCGGTTCTCAACATAGCGGGATGTGCAATATCTACAATCTCGCCCGACTTTCCGAGCCTTTGGTATGTAAGTAGGCACATTTCCTGTATGCGTTTGTTTCATTTCAATCGAAAGTGACATTCATGGAAACTGATTCCGAAGATCTGTAGTATATTTTATACATTATTATAGACAAATTTTATAAACACATAAACGACGGCATTACAATATAACTTTGTACGACATTAAATAATTTAGAATATTGTAATTTAGAAAGAAGTTTACATCAAAACTCGTACAAGGGATAGGGAGATCAACACCCGATGGGCATTAATTAAATTGAGTGATCAAAGTTTGACAAGCGCTGACAGATAGAAAAAGGCCTTTGTTGATCTAGTTCGTCGGAGGCGATAGTTTTCTGTGTCATCTCTTTTTTTGCCGTACACTTCAGAGAGAGAGAGCCGTCTCTAGTGGGTTTCTGTTACGATCCTCGTGTTGATTGGAGTGGTTTTATTGCATTTGGCATTTCGTGGCAGATCCCATCATTGAAAGTGGTAGATGCCGCTTTCAAATCGACTGTGTATTAGACAATTATGTCTGACTTTTTATAGATGCCATCGTTTTATCTCTCGAAACGAAATGATATACTGTGAACGGCTTTTTTTGTTCTGAACTTGATATTGCCGGCTGAGACCCCAGCTAGATATATCTTTATCTGCAGTTTTTTTGGCTAGATGATAAATAGTAGAGGCTAAATCTTGTTTCAATCAGATTAACCTTAATCTAAAGTTTTTTGACAATATTCCAGAATTTATAATTTTCTCAAAACATAAGAGAAAATCTTATGGGATCAGTTTGTTGCCAGTCTGTATGTATGTTTGTTCTTCCCTTTGCCCTATATAGGATTTTTTATATTTATATATCGGAGTAGGAACTCCGATGGGTAGGCAATTCGACAGGGTCGTGGGCTTCACGTGCTCTCCGAGGCACGGGGGTGGAACGCCGTCAACTTCCAGACACCGAAATGTTCGAAATTCAAAAATCTCAGTAAGACTATTAAGTCTTAGTCGTCTTTAGTTTTGTCCGATCCGGGATTACTCAAGAATATATTAGTATAATGGCTCATTAGGGAATGGGGTGAAGGAGAGCAACGCATATATGCAGATTCCTCCTACTGCTCCTTCTACTAGTTTATCCTCTTATGCTATAAAAAAGAAAATTTAATGGCATATAAATATCTCTGTCTATCAAACGTCGACGTATTAACTATGTAGATATAGATAGTGTCAATAGGGTTATCACTTAGATCTAAACGATCTAAGGGTTATCAAAACACTGGACGTGTAAGTAAACAAAATAATCTACGATAGGATTTATTTCCTACGTCAAATACCTGCGCAGAAAGACAGACACAAGTTCGAACATGTCAGCACTTGCAGATTAGATGACTCACTTTCTATTAGTCAGGGTTTAACTTATCAGCACAACAATTTTAGGAGAATTATTACATACACGCATACCAGCTCCCTAATGGGGTGGGCAGAGAGAGCGAATATGAATAGCGATAAATGAAGTGTAGAAAATTGTTAAATTACATCGACCGTCGACCTAATTCTTGATTGGAAGTACACAACGGTGCGCGGTAAAACGTTACGCTCAGAATTACTGTTTCACACGATTTCGCTTGTCACATTTTTTCATAACGCGTATATCTTTCTTTAAGGGCAGACGCCATTGCTCGTGGAACCGATAACCGATGAGGAAGAAAGTTTCTCAAGTGCGAACCGCGGCTTCAAAAAAGAGTGTCGGATGGTGGACTATCGCCCTGATTAAGGTGGCGGGGTGCTGCTAGATGCAAGTGGCTCGTGGTCGTGACCCGAGGCGCTCCATGGGGGAGGCCTGTCCCCAGTAGACCTCGTCTGGCTCATGATAATGATGAGGTGTAACATTATATGGAAATAATAATATGCGACAGTTGCGAGGGTTATCAACGGCGAAGCCTGTGTTCAACAAAAAAGCCTTTCAGACACATCGCACACCTGTCCCGAGTCCCTACCCTCCTTGCGACCCTTGTAGGATGTCCACAAGCACATATGCACAATGTACACTTGCGTATAATATTATATGGTACTTTAGTGACCACAATGTGTAAAAATAAATATTTTTTATAAGTTTGCTATGATGTTCTAACATTTTTAACTAGCAACACCTCCCGGTTCACTCCCATTACCCGCGGTTTTCGGTCCTTTTCTCCAAAGCGTGGCGGTATATTGCCTATCTAAATAAATGGGCTATCTAACACTGATTTTTTTTTTCAAATAGGATCAATACTTCATGAGATTAGTTCAGTGATTTTTATGTCATAAACAAGTTCTTAATAGGCCGGCCTACTAGAACTTTGATATTAATGTGTGAAAAAGGGCCTTTGCCTTTGTGTCCTATATTTTCCTACAATCGTTTTATCTATTTTTTTCTTTTCTATCTGGCCGTATTGCTGTGGAATCAAAGAGAAACCCAATACAAGTTTTTCGGATTTCTTATTAGTGCTCGTCGGGTGACGAGACTAGGTTTGAGACTGAAAGGGCCACTCTTCCGTAGATTTGAGGAATACGTTCTGATACGATAGCTAATTTAGTTATTATAATCATGGCTGGATCTCCTAGTATCTAAAGTATGTAATATTACTAGCTACGCCCCGCGGTTCCACTCGCGTAACTACGGTAAAATAGTACTTAGGGGTATGAAAAATAGATAGGAACCGATTCTCAGACCTACTGAATACACATATAAAATTTGGTAAAAATCAGTAAAACCGTTTCGGGGGAGTAAGGTAACTAACACTGACACGAGAATTTTATATCTAAGATTTATCCGAGAATAGGAGCGTTCCTTTTTTTCAATCATGCCGGGTTCAAAATTTTATGACGCGCGTAGTTTTTTTTTACCTACGAGTAGCGTAGGTAAAAAAAAACACCGCATGCAATCCCAAACAGGCTCGAACCAAAGATATGGCTGTTCTAAGTCGTATTGTTAGAATTTGAAAACATGTTGGGTGCAATGAACTACACAGCTATTTAGCGGGAGTCGGCGTAGCTTTTGTAATTATGTTTTTTAAAGTGCTAATTGCTGTACAAGAGATTCAAGTTAGGATGACCCATTTTGAACTTACTTCTGTATTCTTTTGCCAGGAAGCTTTGAGTGTTTTTTTACTGTCACGTATAAGATGTGTTTTGTCCAATTAATATTACAAATACGAAAGCTCTTACGTATTTTTTCACGTAAAATCTACGAGATAAACGGATTTGGATTAATTTTGTCACAACATAAAAATGTAACATTCAACATTGAAAGACACTGGATTCCCTTGGGATAAGCATATTAAATGCGGTTGAATTCTCAGGGTAACACTAGTTATTTTCGCTAACTTGATCGTGATTGCACATATTATGCTACAGATCACCAACCATTTGTACAAATTGAGAATTCATAATGGAAATTAAATTCTTTGTGGATTTTTTTTTGCATTCTTCCTTTTTTCAGAAAAAATTTATTCAAATAATCTTTTTAATTTTTTACTGTTCCCGCGCTTTTATTTATCTTTTTCTGTATCAACGGAAACGACAATTTTTTGACGTGATTTATTTAACTACTACTTGTTACTTTTCGTGTTTTGTTCAATTCTTCTTCTCTCGTGTTTTGTCTAATAGTATTCAATTTTGTTTGTTAATTGCTATACGTTATGTGTTAAAACACAAAATATGTAACCCAAATTTCTATCTATACCTGGACCGCTGTCTAGGTATAGATAGAATCGTTTTTCGCTAAAATCGATTGATGATGGCGACAAAGTAAATAACGGTAGAACTTATGATGCCTAATAAACGATAACAAAATAGAATATTTATGGCTTCGTAAAATCCTAATCTAAACTTTACAATTTAAAAAGCGTTTAACGCTTTTTCTATAAAAAAACCGTTATCCACGATTTAGGAAATGCAAGTCAATATTTTGTAAAAAATAGACTTTCTAAATGACTTAATGATTCTCCGTTGATCCTATATTTCTGACAAACGCCGTTATGTCTTCATCATTATTTATTTTTAATGTCTGATTTTGTAATTTTCATTGAAATATTATAAAACTAGTTTTTGAAATTTTAATTACACCATAAAACTGATAGGACCCTGCGTCCTGTCAGTTTCTTTCAAATCTGTGGCATTGTTGCATTGCATCTGAATTGGGCCTCACAAGATGGCAGGCTGTAGTATCTCGCGGTGAAAATCACGCGGCATTGCTCATTGGAGGGAAAGGCGGACGGATGGCAACATCATTACATAGAATCTATGCGGTTGTTGTGAGTGTGTATAGTCACCAGAAAGCTCCGCCTGTTCATTTGCCCCCTTATAAAATAAAAAAAACCTCCTATCAGCGTGCACGACCAGGGCACCTCCCGCTCACACGATACCCGTCTGAAGTAACAGCTTGGCAATCGCGTTTCGTGCGGTGAATATTCCTGTGGCCCATTGGAAAGGAGGACAACGCATTTGCATAACTATTATGCGAATATTCATGGACGTCGGTAGTTATCAATAGGCATCGAATGCTCGTTGCTCCTCAACAATATAAAAGTGCACATGTCAGGTATCCCAGTGGTGGCAACAGATTTGGCAACGAATCAGCACGTGTCATCATCAACTTCTGATGAGTAAAAAATATAATATAAGTGGGAGTACAAGTGCATCCAAAGTATTGTGTTCTTTGAACCCCGGCGCTGTTCAAATTTGTTTAGGATCGGGGTCTTAATGGTTGTTTTTCAACCACCTGTTGACTTGTCTGTTAATGTGTATTCTCCCCCATTGTAGCACTTAAAACGAACAGACAGAACTAGATAAATGTTTTTTTCAAACACAGTTTGGTCAGCTAGTCCTAGCGCACTGGTTGCGAACATTTCCTGTGGCGGTGTGAGCGTCGTGAATACCATAGCTCTTTTGAATTTTACGACAAGCATAATTATTATTGAAATGGTAATAATATAATATCTGTGGGCTTATCACACCCACATTAGCCTAGTCCTGTGCTAAGTACCGTAAGGAATTGCGTTACAGGTACGAGACAACGGAAATATATTTAGTACTTTTTTACATATATTTAAGGTTTTTTTTTTATAGAAATACATAAAATACAGTAAGTAAACATCCATGACCTAGGCGGGATTCGAACCCGCGACCTCTGGCGTAACACGCTGACTAACCGCAACGTTACCAACTGAGCCAGCCGGTCGTGAAAGGAACGAACAATCCTTTAAATCTTAACCCTGTCCAGACATTAGAACATTTTTATAGCAAGAGGCAAACGTGGAGTAGGGTACTAAGTAATCACCACCAGCCACAGACATACGCAACACCAGGGTTCTCGCAACTGCCTTTTGGAAATAAGTAAGAGGGTAGCTGATGCCGTAAAGAAGAATTGCTTCTTTGCCCTAGCCTCATCCCTAGCATATATCAGATGACATCGGGGTCGGGTACCTAGTCTACGGGACTTGCCAAGGGCACCAGTTTTTACACACTGCGACTGCCATCTAACAACTGTAACCCAGAAGGAAACTAAGCTCAATCCTATTTTAGGTCGACTTCGAATACACGAATCCGCGTTTCCTCACGATGTTTCCCTTCACCGCACAAAGGCACTCAGAAAATGTACTTAAGTTTGAAAAACTCCTTGATACATGGCCGGGATCGAACCTTATCGAGTGGGAGTGCGTATCGCTAACCACTAGACCGCTGAGATATAGAGAAGTAGTGCGCGAAAAAAAATACACTTAGCGCACGGTACTGGACCTCAGAACAGAGAGATCGTGACAGAGAATTTTGACGCGAAGTCCCGCATAGTGTAGAAGTTGAACAAAAAAATGATTTATACGTGATGCGAGGGACAGGGAACATGTTAATTAAACTAGGTGTATCAGTCATGCTAGTATCACATCATTTATATCTCGGTTACAATATCTGTAGACCTGATGTCGACGACGTTAAGTCAGCGCTCTAGTACAGTGCACCGACGAACGGCGCAACGGGGCGAGCGCGGGGAGGTGAAAGCGGACCGAGGAGATTCTCATACCAGCAAGGTCTACAGATAATGTGACCGTACAATTGCACCAAAGGAATACTCAAGTCTTCCTCGCGCAATCAGTTAAAATAATATTCACCGCAGATGTTCGTATCACGGGTGATAGCATTTCCTCTAATAATATCATATCTCTATCAGCTAACAATGTAATGACAAGTTTATGTCGCTATCAATGCCTATCTTAGTGGGGCGTGCAGGGGTTTCTTTGATAGAACCGCGGACATTCTATTGATCAAAGATATTCAATGTTGTGTCTGTAAGAGGCAATCCGATTACCTCATTATAGCAAGAATGTGGTAGCATGATCTGGGAGGTACCCTTTGGTCCCATAATACTGGCGTGACGGATGATGCCGCATTTCGTGGGGTATTAGTAACTTTTGGGTCAAATTTCATTCCAGCTGAATAAATTAATTTAAGTTTTTGTTCATATATTGGTGGTGCCATGCTATTCATGCAGTCGAATTAGGCTGGCACGACCGAAGCGGTACCTCTCGCTCACATGACGCCGCCGTAAAGTGACAGCTATGCTGTCGGCCCATTAATCCATTGGAGGGGTACGCATTTGCCAACAATAACACGACAAAGAAATCGCGTTATCGAAAAATCGTTCGCCCCTGTGCTAAATAAAAAATTCGTTCAGAAGAAATGTATCTTTTACAAGTTGTAATAGAAATACCATGGGCCATGGCAATAAACAGTAGGCATAGGAAACCACTTTCTCTTGCAGCTTACAGAGATGAGAATGTGCAGTCGGAGTCTCAAGGCTATAACTGAAATCAAATCTACCCGCAGAGCATGCGTGGGAAAGAATAACCGTCGCGACATTTCTCTGTATGGAAGCAGTTTCGTTGCTTGAAAGGTCAATCAAAATGTCTTAACACCGGTGTGCGAATTTTTCCCCCTTTGAACGTTCGGGCTATGGCTTCTTTTAGAGCATATGCGCATACTATTTTCATTTATATAATCACCATCATCATCATCATTATCAGCCCTTATTGGTCCACTGCTGGACATAGGCCTAGATGACCGGTCTCCTGCTACTCGCATCCATCCCGGACCGGCTACAGCACGGAGATCGTCTTCCCACCTGGTGAACGGTCGGCCAACACTACGTATTATTATTTGTATAGTAGGGGTAACGAGGGTAAACGTAACGGGGGTAAACGAGCAGTCGGGATCTTATGATGACTGACAGTTTATGACGACGCGTTGGCCTCCTTTAAACA
>JAFELO010000836.1:564030-609241 GCA_017140195.1 Eumaeus atala
TCGTGCGGTTTGTGAGTAGCCGCTGGCCCATTGGGGAAGGCATGATAGATCTACACTTAACGACGTAACTAAATTTACCTAATGGATATTTTTAATGTTATCTGCATATTCTATAAATATATAATAATATGCACATTTTTGAGACAATTATAACCAGCTATTAATTACATAGTCGTATTTTTAATTAATTAGATTTAGAATCAACACAGGACAGGTAGCTATTCAGGCTGGTGCCATAATTAAACAAAATGATTTATTCGAAGGCCATCGACGGGGCTATATTTTTTTTATAAATTATTCATATTCTTACGTCATCACAAGACATGCAGGATAATTTTATATATTTTACCTGCTTCGGAACACGTGTATCAAGATTCGCTCAGTAACTGGAGTATGTTTAAGATCTCCGAGTCATGCGAATTTCTTTCTTTTCATCCATCGTCAAAGGCTCTCAGCCAATATTGGTCAACTACTGGACATAGCCCTCTTTCACTGAACACCAATCGTAATCGGAGCTATTTAACTACTACCTGTGTATCTGTCTATGCCCATAGCCATTCGCATAATTAAACCATGCAGATGTATGGCCCTCCCTTCCTTTTCCCTTCTAATAGGCCACCGGCCAGTCACAAACTGCATGAAATCGAACACCACAGTTGTCACTTTACGACAGTATCACGTGAGTGAGAGTACCCAGGTACCTCATACTAGAATGCTTCTCTCACTCTAAGTAGACCGGCGTGTTGTGGTAAATCTTCCTATATATATATATAGGATATTCCTATATAAATATATATTTAAGCAGATCATTGTTTTATTTGCAGGTATATATCATAAACGGTAATCTCTGTGACTAAGTACACTTTCTTTTAGCGAGTGGGTGACGCTGAGCTCCGCGGCGCCTGACTCACATGGAGCTGACTAATATGGCGTTTTGGGGTTGCCCAATAATACGTCACGTGAGCTCCTGGACAATTCGCCATGTTACATAACAGAGACTATATAAATAGCTGACGGCCAAATTGACTAATATCGTCCTATAGTCCTAATTTAAATAGCCAGCCGGTCGTTATGATAAGACCCTATATTATGACGACCAGCTGGCTCATTTGGCAACGTCGCGGGTTGTACGCTAGTTACGCCAGAGGTCGCGGGTTCGAATCCCGCCTAGGTCATGTATGTTTATATATGTATTTTTATTAAAAAAAAAAACGGTTAATTATATTAAAAAAATATGTTTACGTCATCCAATACTTGTTACACAAGTCCTTACGGTACCTACACAAAGCTAGGCTAACGTGGCGTGATAAGTCCACAGATATTGTTATCACTATTTGCTGTTCCATATTACGTGCAAGATGACTACTAACGCCCATATACATCCGCATAATTGTTATTTTTGTATTTGTATTGTATTGATAGTAGCTATAGAACCTAATTCGATAGCGACATAATACAAACCGACTCGGCGGGGGCACAAAAGTGTCCCCAGATTCGCAGTGATGTGATGGATGTCATCCATTACTAAACTGTAAATCGGGCTTTTTATAGTATAGGGTCCATCGAGATCTGTTGACGTCTACCGAAGCCCTTAGACATCCCGATTATTACTATGCACTACATTGCCCTCTCTTTATCTCCTCCAGTGGCCCCATCGACCTATCATAATCCCAAGCCACCCTGCTCCTTTATAATTAAAAGATACCGTTATCACCTTACATGCATCACATAATTGTTTACATTACGTTATCAGGGCATTACTTCAAGAATGTAATTATATCATATGATTTACCGCCAGTAACATTAACATAGTGTGCACCGAACGAGATTCCTGGACTAGCTTCAATAAAAATACCATCTATTACCTATCTAAACACAAATTGATTTCTTAAGTTTACGCGAATGTTGCTCATTACAATAAAACTACTTTGACGGGTTTTATCGCGGTTTATTTAATTATTTAACTAACATTAACCATGGTCACGGGCGGACTACGGTCAGTCCGCAGTTGAATAGTTAAATAAACCGCGATAGAATCCGTAAAAGTAGTTTTATTGTAACACCTGAATACAATTTTTAAAGTATTAGATAAATTTTACACAGCTGAAACAGCCCCTCTTTTTCATATATGTAACATTTATCACAAAGAAATTATTTTTCTTTCGTTATAAAAATTATGTACTTCATATTCATGTTATTGCAGATATGTGTTTCTCAAATATGTCTGCTCAGAAGTTTTTACCGGAAAGAGGGGCAACCGTATCTACAAACTTTCGCACTGATATTCCATCTTCTTGATTCTTACGACAGGTATCAATAATAATAACCTACTCGTGACCAAGGCCGTTGCATTACGACCGAAACGTCGATAGTCGAGGCAAATACTACGATTAAAATAGTACGCGATTACACCCCGCTTACAGTATATCAATAATAATATTTTTTAATGTAGTTTAAAATTAGAATATTTTTCACTACCAGACGTGTGTGTATGTATGTTTGCTATCTTTTCACGGAACAAGTAAATGGCTTTAGATCAAATTTGTCACAGGTATAAAATACCTACAACTGATAATCCCGTAAAATGAGTGGTCCATTAAATTGATTTTACGAGAGTTACAACCGGAGCCGGTAGGGAAATAATATCATATTTTTTCTTATATCACAATACGGAATGTTGGTAGTCCTTCAACAAGGCGAGACGACGATCTCGTGTGCAAGTTCATATCACAGAATTCCAACTATCCGGAGAAAAAACACAATAAGCCAGATGGCAAATTATACTTATTACGGTTTAAGTACAAAGACCGGCCAATAACGTGCTACAGACAGGCCGTTTTAAATTTGAATGCCTCGACACGACAGTAGGCGTTTTGTGAAAAAAAGAAGTCGTTTCTTCGCCCCCTTGCACTCGGAAATCAATTAATAACCTCGCGAAATCGGTATAACGACTTTAAAAATGTTGACAAATATCGAAGGCCTCGTTGCATTAGTGGCAGCAGATCATGAAGTCCTCGGTGGGTTCATTCCCGGGTCGGACTTGAGTAAATTATTTGAGATGAAACCGAACTCCGACATTAATACTACTGTCGCAACTACCATTTGAACACTAGTGAGGGATTGTGCTTGTGTCTCGATAGTCAAGTGAGGGAATGACATGCACTTATGTGTACATACGCGGTAGCTATGTGTTCACTCGGTAGAATTTATTCTGTTATTTGTTAAATATTTTCTATCACAGTATATATCATCTGTGCCTCCTGAGTGCAAGCCGTAGTAATTGGCATTTTCCGATTATAGTACTTGAAATGAAGTCGACTCTCTAATGCTGCGTATTTGAAGTCGTGAAATTTATAACCTACTTTTCAACACACAGGACCTTTCGCCTTTCTTTGTTTTATTCAAACGAGCTAAGATACCGAAGATTATGTTACAATGTATTAAACCAGCCTTGGTACGGTGCACTTACATAACATTGTTGTGTATTTTTACACATGTATGCATACGTAATAAAAATTAACCATGAACGTGTTGGTTGAGAAATGTTTTATTGCTGGCTTTGGCCTTTAATTTAACCACGAATTATTACATAAAAAAATATCTATGATTATTTTTATCATCAAAATCAGCAACCTATAAATATACCGGTTTTAAACAGTGCTGGGATTAGTAATAAAAACAAGCTGCATTAGGTAAGTAGGCACTAACTAGTATTTAGGTCTTAGAAAAATAAAGGTGCCTACAAATCATGGTGAGTAGAACTGAACTTCTTTTTGTTGTTATCTTTAGTTTGCTCTTATTTTTAAATCCACATGATACGTAGGTAAACAATAACTCATGTAGTAGTGACTTGCCCCAGGATTAAATATGTTATAAGATTTAACAATTCATTGAAAAAAACTTCACGTTTTTCGTACGTGTGTGTTATTTACGCAGGTTATAAGCAAAATATTTTGATAAACCACATTTAACATATTCCGTATTCTATTAAACGTAGGTATATAGGTAGCATATATGTATATTTTATGTAGCATGTCTTTGAAATAACTAGTCGAAACATAAATCGTGTTTTAAATCATAATGCATTCATGAAATACTTCTTGTTACATCTGTGTTATAATTTTCTGTAGTCAATATTTCATGTATAATGCGCAAGTCCCTGATATTTCTATCGGACACCCATGCAATTTACTTCGCATTATGATTATGCTAGGAACATAAAAAGCTTACCTAGACAGCTGAGATTAATTTTCTCATCCACAGATTCATCGCTGTTGAAGTATTCCAACTTTTTCGAATTCATGATCACTTAGTTACAAACATAACACACACTAGTCATACACAGCACAACACTTTTAGTCAAAACGAAACGATAACTGTAGTGTTTTGAATTTTGTTAAATTGGCGGCACGCGCACTTACGGCCGCTACGCTTCGAGTCACCGACGCGAATGGCCGATGGCGGCCGAGCAATGAGGGAACTGTGAATGAGTGAGTGACGCTTCGTTCACACACGCACATAAGTCAGAACTGACCTGTGCAGTTGTGCACATAATCTGATTAGAGTACCCTTTGTGATATGTATTTGTTCCATTTCCTATTTTACTACGATTGATATGAATGAAGTAACGTTTCTTTACACTTCATAGTTCTTGTCGCAGGTTATTATTTCATGGAATAAACTGGACAGATTTAGGGTCGGTTTTACGGGTGCCTATTAAAGTGCCGATTTGCCTATTAAGAACTTAAGTAGCAAAAAAAACTACAAAATCCGTATTTCGTTACTGCTTAGAGATATTATATAAAATTAAGCGTCTATGTGGCAGTTAAGCATTAAGTATCGATTAACAACTTGACACGTTAATAGATAACCTGTGGAGCCAGCCCGTCGTGTGTTTTGATTTTCATTATCAGCCCTTATCGGTCCACTGCTGGACATAGGCCTCTTTCAATGAACGCCCAGACGGCCGATCTATTGCTACTCGCATCCAACACGGACGGGCTACAGCTCGGAGATCGTCTTCCCACTTGGTGAAAGGTCGACCAACACTTGGTTTTTCTAAACGCGGCCTCCATTCCAGAACCTTACTAGCCCACCTGTCATCTGTTCTTCTGAGTGTGTGACCAACCCATTGCCACTACAGCGAGCTTATTCGTCGCGTGATATCGGATACTTTGGTTCTCTACCTTATGATTTCGTTACGAATTCTATCTGACAGAGAAACACCCTACATAGCACGTTCAATAATCCGTTGAGCTACCGCAGATTTGCGGACCAGTCCTAAATTAAGAGGTCATGTTTCGGCCCTTTAGGTCATCACGGCGAGAACGCTTTGGTTGAAGACTTTTGTCTTCAAGTTCTGCGGTATAGGCGACAAAGTTTTAGTAAGTAGTAGATAATTATAATTATTTGCATATGCAGAACACTTGAAGCACCTAATGATAATTACCGGCACATAAAATCGTTCGCACAACAAATATTGAGAATGTCCTTCTTCACTCATGCCCCTTTGGACTATCCGGACAAAGTCAAAGCCGCACAATACGCGACGCCATAAACGCACCCTCACGACATTCGGCCACAATTCAGCGATTTCGCTTTTATATTTTATTATCATTAAATTGACGGGCGTAAATACATACACTTAACAAAATGCCTACTCGGATGTGTACAGACAATAGTGATAGAAAATTGTGGTGTTACCGTAGGCACAAATCGAGTAATGAAAAATATGTTAGGCAGCCTAACGCTGTACTTGTTTGATATTATATAAGGTATGATAGAAATGTAATCTGACTGTGGATGACGACGGTATAGGTATGGGGCAAAATGCATTTAAATATCACGTTTAATTAATGTTATACATAATGAATACGCTATAATATTGCAACATGTGTATTTCGGTTAATTGAAAATAAGTAAAACTGAGTTTTGTACTTGTGTAGTTTTACCCAGTTGCAGGCCTTTCGATCCGTTAGTAGGTTATTGTAGGATGCCTAGTTTAGTAAGGGTCATGCTGCATTGCATCCGAATTGGGCCTATACGATCGAGGATGTAGGTACATCTAGCAACCATCGCAAGGCGGATTTGCTGTCGTGTTTCATGTAGCTTATAAGTGACCGGTGGCCCGTTGGATGGGAGAAGGAAAGGAGGGCAAAGTATATGCGTAACAATTATGCGAATGTCCATTTTTTAGGAGATATGGGGCCAACGAGCACGTAGGTAGTGACTACCGCCGCCCATAGACATCTGTAAGACTAGGCGTCTTACAGACGCGTTGCCGGCCTTTAAGGAAACGGTATGTTCTTTTGTTGAAGACCTCCCTAAGTCGTATCGGTTCGGAAATACCGAGGAGGCAGCTGGTTCCACAGTACAGTTGTGCGCGTTACGAAGTGGCGTTCAAACCGCACTTAAGGACATGAAGGTGATGGGCGTGGAAATTAGAGTTCTGTCGCGATGTATAAAGATGGAATTCTGCTGCTAGTCTCGGTAGTCATCAAAAGGCCTCGATTGCTCCTTTGCCCCCTCTTCTATAAAAAAAGAATGTGTTTCCGCACCGCTCTATCTTGCTACAATAATATATGAAACGTAAGTTTCACTCTTTGTATCTTCACTAACTTATATGTCTCTCAAATTGCGTTGTCCTCGTTTTCGTAACGATCTCGTCACGCATGCCCAGCTTACTGCGTGTGTACGGAAGTTTAACATCATAGTTGGTTTGCCTTCATAATTTCTGTTTATCCCTTTCGCAAACGCATTTAAATAGCAATAACACATTTGAGTGTGCTGCGAATTTGACGGCGCATGTTTACGCGGAAGGGTCGAACCTACCCCATGTATTACAAAGCCCATTGTGTTGGTCTGTCCCACTTTTGCAACCCCACGTAATATGCTAACAAGGCATGTTGAATTCAAACTTTATTTGGCAATAAATATGTGGGCTGATGAGCTGGTGGCGAAGTGTTTTTTTATAGAAATGGATGGGCAAACGAGCAAACAGAGGCTCTATTTTGTTTTTTACGACAACCGAAACCCATAAACGTCCTCTTAATTTTTATGCTGATGCGTTGCCCTCTTTTCCCCCTCCCCTGATGGGTCACCGGCTGCTCATACACTGCACGAAACGCGACACTGAGGATGTCACTTTACGGCAGTATTACGTGAGGGGAGGTATCCCCGGTCGTGCCGGCCTAATTCCGCTGCATAGGAGGATGTAGCAGCAGGGTACTACCTCTTCCCAAAAACGTTGTTAAGCAGAAGTGAGTGTGTGTTTCGACACGCGACATTACTTTACCCGAAGAAAATGATGATTTCAGGACTGAAATCCCGAGAGGTTGACACAGAATTCCTTCTCGGTATCTCAATGTGAATTCAAATTGAAGAGAAAATAACTGTGTCAGTGCCAACACGCGACTAGAGTTTAGTGAAAGGAACATGATTCTCAAGTCAAAGGTAAGAACAGGCGCGGTAAAGCGTCACGCTGAGCGTGAAACGTTTTAAAATAACATAGAAGAAGGAACTATTTAAAAAAGGGGGTGAATAGTACTATAAAGAGGAAACATTCGATCGTTTGTTTGTTTACATTGAAAAATATTCAATAGTAATATAATAATATGAAACTGCGAGACCGATTTGAAAAATTATTTTACCACTAGAATGTTCATAGACTATATAAGATTTCCTAAAAGTTTTCGATCATTATGAAAACTTCGGTAATTTAACCAAAGTTGTGAAAAATATGTTACAATTAAATCCCTATTATTAATATATATCATTAAGAAATTATTGACAACTAGCTGTCCCGACAGAAATTACCCTGTCATAAATTTCATTTGTTGTCAACAAATCATTGTTCCCATGAATTAAAATGTTTATATTCTTGTAAATCAAAGAATTATTGCCATATTTCGTAGAATATCGACCGTCCGCGTGGACTATAGATAAACCCACCTGCAGAAGTTAGTGTTTCTGTAGCGTATATGTTATTTTGGTACATAATCGTTATTAAGGAATCATGATCCCAACTTTATTTGTAGGAGGTAGTGCCATGCTACATTGCAGCGGAATTGCACGTCCGGGCAGATACCTCTCGCTCACTTGATACCGCCGTAAAGTGACATTTACTGTGTCGCTTTCGTGCGGTTTGTGAGTAGACGGTGGCCCAATGGGGGGAGGTCAAATGGACGGCATCGTGTCGGCATAGCGACTCTACTGACGATGGGCATCGGTAGTCGTGGAAGGGCACCGGTTGCTCGTTTGTCCCCCTATACTATTAAAAAAGACTTTCTATTTTTTCATTCAACACAATATTAGTAATATAGCGATATGGAGCGAAAACGTGTGAGACTGTTGTCGATAAATCCTCCCTCGATTAAGGTTAACATCTGCTGTGCCGAGCGGGAACAAAAAGGAGCGAAACGGGTTGTCCTCACGACGTTTTTTCGGTCGTTCCCTGGTCGGGAATTGGACTCCAAATTTAGACCGGTCTTGTGAATGTATAATTTACCATCCATCAAACACTCCTTTGTGTTAGACGGATGGACGTTGGGCTTGTCAATCATCATCAACACCAGTATAAACATCTAGCAAGAGATACCGCCGTTGTTGCATTGCAGACGAAGCGGCGACGACCGGAAAGGTATTTCTCGCTCACACCATTCCGCAGCGACAGTTGTGTTTTCACATTTCATGCGGTGTTTGTAATCGGTGGCCCATTGGAGGGGCAGGCGAAAACAGTGTATAAACTGTATGCGAATTAATGGTCATCGGTCCTTAACTGACTCCGACTGCTCTTTTGGACTATACTATAAAAGTTATCGCCCAATAGTTTACTCGTGACTTCATTCGGTATGCAATACCAGTAGTGAAGAGTAGTGTTTCACACGTCTGAGGGTGCCAAGCCAAACGTTTACGTCAGCGCCGAGGCTATTTTAGATACCACGCGCGAGCTGCCCCAGACGTGACAGTTGGGGAAGGAGGGACCTCTCGGTCCATCTGGCCGTGATAATAATAGTTAAATTTGCTATTACAAACACTCTCATATCGAGATGCATCTCTCCCATCTGCGGGAGAGAGGGTGATCGGTCCCCCTGACGACCCTGAATCTAGTCACGCCATCAGATGAGCACTTATAGCAACCCTATGAAACTGTATTGGGCTCATCTTAGCTTCCACAGCATATATATACATAAAAAAGTATAGTCGTGAAACTTCGTCATGCTCAAACCCGAACTTAACTAACAATAAGATATCATACGGTTTCTAAAGGCTACTTCAGCTTTATACGCGAGTGTTACGGTATGATGCTGGCTATGATGGTATTGTAAGTGGACCGTTGCTGCATTGTTACCGAATCGGGCAGGAAGCGTTGATATCCCTCTCTCCTGACACGGTGGTGAAGTGACCGTGAAGGAGGTAGTGCCGTGTTGCATTTCAGGCGATCTGTACCGGCACGGCCGGGGATGGCTCTGGCTCTTATGGCACCGCCGTAAATTGTAAGCTATGCTGTCGCGTGTATGAGTACGAGTTTCATGTGGCCCATGAAGGGGAAATGAGCGGCCAACACAACTGTACCATCTATATGCGGGTGTTTATGAGCGTCAGGGTTCCGAAAGGTATACACATACACTGACAACAGGTTTAAATCCTAGGTACCCTACCCAGCAACTGCAGTTTACTTCTTACCATGCTTAAAAAGTTGCTCATTAAGAAAATCGGAGTTGGGTGGCCCATTGAGGGAGGGTATAAAACAGTCGTGCAATTGTTTTATAGTTAAAAGACTCTGACTATACGTTTCCCTTAAGCTATAAAATAGTAAGCAAAACTATGAGCGATCAATGTGACCATAGCAATGAATAAGCTAAATAAATAAATATGACCAATATATCAATATGTTTTAGATAATAATGACTTCAATTAACTATAGTGACCCTCAGAATTTGTGTGCAGGTCAATGGCACGCAGCATTTGATAATAAACACATGTGTAATTGAGTTGCGTACTCATGGTGTTCTGAGAAACGTGGCGAATTTTTGATTACCATAAATAGTTCGCTGAACCCTCGAGGCACTCGCAGGTCTGTGCCGAGCGATAGCGTTTTGTACCGGTTCTTAAGGACCGGCCAGGTTGCCGATGTACTAAAGGTATACAGGAAGTGACGTAGGGACTGAATATGAGTTAGCGTTATACACAAGCAACCAACAATCGGAGCCTTATGGCGATAAACGACGCCAATATAATCCTCATAATTGTTATATAGAATATATTGGCGCTTTATCTCCATTCGAGTCACCGGAAACTCATAAATCGCAGAAAATCGGACGGCATAGCTGTCACATTACGGCGGTGCCTATAATGTGACCGATGCGTACCAGCCCGGTCGTGCCGGTGCCGGTGAAATTGGACCGGCACGACCGGGGAGGTACCTCCCCGCTCGCATGATCCCAGCGTGAAGAGACATCTTCGGTGTCGAAATCGTTCGGTTCGTGAGTAACCGGGGGCCCTTTGGAGCGGGAGGAAATAGGAGGAGAGAACGCATCGGCATAATAAGTATGCGTATGTTCATGGGTAGTCATAAAAAGGCTATGATTTCTCGTTTGCTCCCCTATACTATAAAAATATGGTCAAAAGATACTTACGGGTCCGATTACAAAATTTATTTTATTTTTATGTAGCCAAATCATGGAAAAGGCTATAGGCATCTTGTGAAAAAGTGAAACCGCGGAGCGCTGCTAGTGTACTTCATGCCAGTGTTGCGTAAGACAAGTGCAGTATACTCGTACATACAATTTGAGTATCATGCGGCAATGCAATAACTGTTACTGGCATATCCAGGTAGGTCAGCAGGGCGTTTTAAATGTTTTAGACCAATTATAAAATAAAAAGAAAATTTATAGCAAGCTAAGCCTTAATATTTAGCAGAGTTTTGTTAAGTTAAAACATGTGTTTCATATAAATTTTTGCCTTGGGTAAGTATCAAAACATTCTTTGCTACTTTGTTAGATGAATTTAATACGCTCGCGCATGCGCACACACACACGCGCACGCACACACACACACTTACTAAAGACTTACTACTTCTTACTAAAGAAGTACTTTCTGGTGCATTAAAACCAACCGTCAGGATACCTGATGCAAAGTGACTGATAAGTGACAAACGTAACAAAACGTAGGTTTGACCCTAGTTCGGTAGGTTTCAAGGAAATTGAAAAAAAAGGAAATGTTATGTGACGTTCCCGGGTTTTGGCCTCGCACTGGAAGACGGAATGTGTGACGGCCTCCTACGACGGTGGCGGGGAGCCGCTGGTTGCAATTGGCTCGTGACCGCGGCCTGTGGCGCTGTGTGTGGGAGGCCTTTGTCCAGCAGTGGCCCGTCACCCGGCTGATGATGATGATAGGAGGATTTGCCTCGAGAGGGGTTACCCTGGTAGGTAGATAACACCCCCTCCTCCGTCCCCCCGCTCACTGGCTTTAGGTGACATCGATGGTTTCACTCCAATAGTCTATTTCACAGTTTCCTGTTAAAGCCCCGGTAGGAAATTAAGTGATAAATAAACTACGTATTCAGTTTCACAAGTTCCAATCAGAATTTAAGTGCCGACTAGGTAGTAGTAACCTGTGCTTAAAGTGACATTAATAAAATCATCATCACTTGGTCGGCGTCGAGGTTCGCATATATTCAACGTGAAACGTGAATTCTAAATAACATCTAAATGAAGAAAAAAAAAATGGCCAAGCGCGAGACGCGTGCATGTAGTGTTCCGTAGCGATACCACCAAATAATAATTTGTGAATTTTTCAAAATTCTACCTGTTGTCGTCATTACAATGATGAATAAGGAATTTCAAAAATATGTTAGTTGTATGACAGCCAGCCCCCCTAATAAAGTATTTATTTCTTATACTCTAATATTCTCTAAGTAATTCAACCGTCTACCTGTCAACATTATAATTATCGAGCAAAAGTATCACGTTTCTTGCAAGGGAGTCCCTTTGGAAAATCATTCATTTATCATGTTTTTTAAACATATAATCTATAGCCTAAATATAGATTGGTGACAGACGAACAGCTGAGTCGTAGTAATAAGGTTTAGTTCCGTACCCTTTGGAGCATTCATTCAGCAGTTTTAGTAAAAATAGTTATTTATAAATTTGTGGAAATAGTATAAAATATATATAAGATAAGACTCCTAATTAAGAAATATAAAAGATTGGCGCAGTGGTACTTACCAAAGGGCTAGGCTATCGCGATGTGATAAGTCCACATATGATTCATATTATTATTTTAAGAAGTAAATGTAAGGTACTTGGCACATATTCTGGTGGGAATTTGTATTAAAAAGCCCAATGTCAAACTGTCAATGTCAATTAATTACTGTCAAAATTAATTATATAAAATCGGTCCGGATAATTAAAATCGGCCAAACGATTATTATGGGCCGTGTTAATGGATGTCCATTACTGTTAAACTAGGCCTCCACAACCCACTTGCTCGACGGGTTTCTTATTGTTTCAAGATATATCGAATAGTTGGTTTATTACTTTACCTGTTCAGCGATTTCACATCGATCTTTTTAGTTTTTATATTAACATAGATAATACGTTCTTATTTTGAAATAAGATATGCATAAAATAAAAAAGAAAATTGTATCTGTGTTAAGAAAAAAGTTGAAAGTTGTTGATCTATTTAGTATCGTTTCTCTGCAAAGATTAAACTTGAAAGTTTTAGGCTCCTACCACTTGCAGTACCGAAGTATCACACAACCTATCAACCCTTAAAACATTCTCTTAGGGGTCTACTTTCGCAAAATTTAAGTGAACACCTACGTCATGTAAAGAACCCCCATACACCCAAGAAACTGAAAAACCCTAATAACACTTTGGCCCGGGACTCGAATCCGGGACATTGCGTCTGTGGTTTCACAAACTTACCACTGGACCAAGATCTACCTAGATATAGAAATCTAAATAGATACATACACAAATACAAAATCTACATAGATACGGCGAAACATTTCCACAACAATTGCGCCTTGAACGAGAATCCTCGAGACTACAATATCTTAGATGGCCATTCCCATGGTATCCCTCGAAAGAATTCCAATGTCAAATTTGGGGGACTTTTTCTCTCGTCTGCCCCATAGCAGCTCCTTTAAAGGAGTCATGTTTGAAATTCCTGTCTCGTCGGCATCGGGTTCCCGACATATTTAGGTGTTCCAATAGCTCGGAACTTTCCCATATTTTTGGCCACTTTTTCTTAACTTTATGTGGGTAGACGGAAACGTGAGGGTAATACACAATTAAATGTTTGTGGAAAAAATATTTTGCCATACATTTATTGAAACTGTTTTTATGGTAGGTATTGTAGGGGGTATCCCCTACAATACCTACAAAAGCCCCTACTACACGCCCACGGGGACTCGCGAACTATACGAAACTCGACACTATCGTGTGAGCGAGAGGTACCTCCCGTGTCGTCGCGGTCCTATTCGGCTGCAATGCAGCACGGCACTACTTCTTAATAAGTTTATGGTATAGTATATATTAGATTTCAGTAATATTTAACAAAGCGTCTTAGATGTCATACGTAGTTCGACTAATTCTAAGATATAATAATAGATTTGCTTTATTTTCATAAATTTAAGTATAAAGATATAAATTAAAGGCAAAATTACGTCTCTAAGAATTAATTACATCAGAATCTGCCTATTGAACATATTTTATTTCGTATTTTTAGATTTTCTTGTGGAATGAGACAGAATCACCGTCATGAACGAATGTCTCATAATCCTTTTGCTGTCCATGTTCCATAAATTATTTATATTACAGCTTACGTTCTTTTTTTTTTTAAAAGCAGCACATCACTATTTGTATTTAATCTAGTGACGTCCCTGGTACAATGCAGAGCACATCACCAACTCGGTATGTCAGTTATGTTAATGGGCCTGCGAGGATATTAAACTGGGCTGGTGCGTGGACTGAATGTTAATTTTCTAATGTCTAACAATAAAACAAATATACGGGAATGGAACGATGCAGATTACAATCAACCTCAACGCTGGGCCGTTACCTACTTTTTAAATAGTAAACCGAGATCAAAGAACGAGTATTTAAAAGTAGCGTCCGCCCGAAACTGGTTTTTCAGCTGAAACCGAAACCGAACTTTCACCTTGTTTTAGCTGGCAGGGAAATGGAAACGCACGTATTCATATTTTAAAGCTCTGTTATCTGATAAGGTCTAAGCTAGACTTAATTGTTTCTAAACATTTTCATTTATGAAGTAATTTACCCATCTCGCATACCGCTATCGTAGCCGTGTCTTCACGTTGGGAGAATTGTTCCAGAAAAAGATGGTGTAAAAAATAGATTACATTCGGATCACGAAGAGCGTCTCTAAATAATGTAATAATAATACATATTACCTCCGTCACATGCCGAGTGAGACCCTTTTGCGCCCTCACATTGCATCATGTTTTTATGTTAATTATGTTTTTTTTTCTGTGTGTTTTAAGTATTATGTCTTTTAATTGTATGTGGTGCATTGAATACGTATATTTCCTTTATATTTTATTAATCATTTCTTTATTTTCTCTTTACTTAGGAAACATGTTTCAAGATACTTTAAAGTATGCCTTAAACGTAACATCTCTGCAAGAGGCCGGGACACAGGACCACATACCAGGAGCATCACCTACGAACTTGAAACGCAGACAGGTTCCTTTTTGGGCGCGGACATCCATTTAGAAGGAATTTTGCGAAACTTCAACCCTAAGGGTGCGTTTGGGGTAAAGTAGGGGATAAACCGCAAGTGGCTGTTATTATACTATATTGTACTTATAGATCGAATGGCGAAGCAAAATTAAATTCCCTAAGTTGTTAATTATACAAGTAATTAGATAAGTTTAAATCTCGATGTGTAAAAGTAAGATACAGGATATCCTGTATGCACTTTAGATGACACCGGTGGAACCTATTAAAGATAACCCTCAAATAATGCCATCGATATCGTCGAACATGTGGTAAAGCGCAACAAGCCAAGCCTTTACCATGGACCGCGAGCGTTGACTCTGTGACTCATCCGCTATGGGAGCAAAAACACATTGGATCGCTAAAATGTTGCTGTAGAAGGGTTAGTAGGAGAATCGTACTTTTACAAAGGGTATGACGATATCATAACGGCAAAAAAAAGCAATAAATGGCGTTTTCAAAATATTGTGTCATAGTTTTGTTTCAGGACATTTATGATTTTTCATTGCTTGTTCAACAAACGCAAAGTAGGCTTTCATTTACCATATCTAACAATTTTATAAACAGAATTAATAACAACATTATAGACAAAAATAGAGATATTGAACCTGGACTGCGGGTCTGTTTAATTTTCATCACCTACCAAATCAAAATATTAGGTATATTACGATTTGTCTTGCCATAATTATTGTAGCAAAGGAAAAAAATACTTTTACTTTTATTACAATGTGATAGTTTAATACACAAATATAAAACAATTGAAAGTATAAAAAAATACTTTTACTTTTATTACAATGTGATAGTTTAATACACAAATATAAAACAATTGAAAGTATAAAAAAATACTTTTATTTTTATTACAATGTGATAGTTTAATACACAAATATAAAACAATTGAAAGTATAAAAAAATACTTTTACTTTTATTACAATGTGATAGTTTAATACACAAATATAAAACAATTGAAAGTATAAAAAAAAATTTTTTTCGAAGTGGTCTCCATAGGCTGCAATACAGTCACTTTAACGTCGAGGCCAGATATCAGTAGAAGCGCGCCCTCTTTCCACGGGGGAATTCTTCCCTGCCAATCGTATAGATTGTTTTAGGGACTCCAAATTATCCAGGCATTTAGAGCAAGCTGTAATCTCTAAAACTGACCATAAAGCGTAATCCAGCGGATTAATATCGGGACTAGACGTCGGCTAGTCTTCAGCTCTGATGAAGTCCGAGACGTTCGCTTCCAAACAAGATTGCATGGACCGCGCGTTATATAACTATCTTCTCAAGAATAGTATCTTAGTTCACTCGCGCCGATGTTTTGAAACCATTTTCAGGAAAGTCAGGCTCAGTCATTATTTTATAATTAACACCCCACCACACCATCACTGAAGTGGGATAATGCTCAAATTGCACTCTTTTGAATAATTGGGAAGCTTATTTAGAGCTTTTAGCATAAATACGGTTATTTTGATAGTTAAAATGTTGCTCGATTGTAAGAAAATCTCATCTATAAACAATTTTATTCTGTAACAGATTAAAGAAAGGCAGGCAGACCTTTGCGCGTCACTACAGCAGTTGTTTCGATTTAATTAAAATCGGTATAATATTTTAGGTGATTAGTCCAGGCAAACAATATCGTGAAAATATTTTTATACACTATCTTAAAACAAAATAAAGCAGCGCCATTAACTTTTCCTTGAACATTAAAAAGCGGCATTTTAAGGTGTGCATTTTTCTTGGGCCCTAATAAGTAAATTGTTTGCTATAAACAGCGGGCAACCAGTTTTCATTGTTACTGTGAGCGACAGCGGGCTCGCCTCGTGTTCACTCTGGACTCCAACACTGTATTAAATCATAGAGGGACTAGGGTTGCCAGCTCATAATACCCAGCAGCAGGACATATCTGTCAGGGAGCAGTTTTCATTGTTACTGTGAGCAACAGCGGGCTCGCCTCGTGTTCACTCTGGATTCTGCCACTGTACTAAATCATAGAGGGACTAGGGTTGTCAACTGATACCCAGCAGCGGGACATATTTGTCAGGGAGCAGTTTTCATTATTACTGTGAGCGACAGCGGGCTCGCCTCGTGTTCACTCTGGATTCCAACACTGTATTAAATCATAGAGGGACTAGGGTTGCCAGCTCATAATACCCAGCAGCAGGACATATCTGTCAGGGAGCAGTTTTCATTGTTACTGTGAGCAACAGCGGGCTCGCCTCGTGTTCACTCTGGATTCTGCCACTGTACTAAATCATAGAGGGACTAGGGTTGTCAACTGATACCCAGCAGCGGGATATTTGTCAGGGAGCAGTTATCATTGTTACTGTGAGCGATAGCGGCTCGTCAACTGAAAGGATTTACACACGGTTTTCACCCATGGAGAGATGGCGAGAGTGATCCCGAGGAAGGCTTTAGAGGAAAAATTGTTAAAGCAACAATGTATTCAGGGACAGGAAAGGCTAAAACTTGTTTCGAAGATTCGCTCTAAATTTGATTGACATTGAATTTAGAGCGGATCTTCGAAACAAGATGAAATGAAAAAATATTAACGATGCATATTTGAAACACTTGAATAAACGAATGAAGGTTTCGACATATCATCATCAGGCAAACCTACCTTTTCACCAGATGATGACACGTCGACACAGGTCGTAAATGTAAATTGAAATTAAATTATGGTGAATGTATATAAAGTTTCTTTATTTATTCAATGAATTTCAATCAAGAAGTGACAATATTGTCAATTAACTAATGCATTTTTGATTAATTTTATTAGTGTGCTGCGAATCGTACGTTCAAATATGCCTTAATAATCTGAACATGACGCATTGACATTCCAAAAATCTATCCTGTTTAATCCGGACGCCTGGCAACTCTAAACGGGACAGAACCCAGAGGCCTCATCGCATATAGCATTATTATTTTAATGTCACTTTCACAATTTACTTCTTTAACGTAAACGTCGAGGTTGTGTTAGTACAATGGGTACTCAGGGATTATTTATTGTTTATTTATTTTATCCGCTCGTAAAGCAATATAATGTAAACACATTAAATAATTACACGATTTAACGAGATCCGTTATGATGGATGTATGTATGGATGTATGTATATTATGGATCATCATCATTATTGCTAGCCCCTATCCGTCCCCTGCTGGACACAGGCCACTTTCAATGAACACCAAGACGACCGATCTCCTGCTACTCGCATCTATCCCGGACCGGCTACTGCACGGCATCTTCCCCCCTGGTGAACGGTCGACCAACACTTCTTTTCCGTAAACGCGGCTCACACTCCAGAACCTCACTGGCCCATCAGCCATCGGTTCTTCTGAGTGTGTGACCAGCCCATTGCCACTTCAACGAACTTATTCGTCGCGTGACATCGAAAACTTTAGTTCTCTGCCTTATAACTTCTTTACGAATTCTGTCGGACGGAGACAGACCCAACATAACACGTTCAATAGCCCGTTGTGCTACCGCAAACTTGCGGACCAGTCCTAAATTAAGAGGCCATGTTTCGGCCCGTAGGTCATCGTAATCATTGGGTGAAGACTTTCGTGTTCAAGCTCTGCGGTAAGGGCGACGTGAGAATGTGACGAAGCTTCCGGAATGCTGCCCACCCCAACTGAATCCTTCTATCGACTTCCTTTTCGAAGTTATGTCTACCCAATTGCAAAATATGGCCGAGGTAGACCTATTGGTCTACGACTCAACGAGATTGACACCATCGACGATAACCTGACCGACCTAGGGAGAACGTGTTCCCCACCATGGTCCAAGCCTTGTCGTGGCGGTGGTGCTTAGTAGTCTAGGGTGAACCCAGGCGAAGCCAACTGAAACGAGGGGGATCTCTTATAAGAAGAGAGGGCTTAAAGATCAGGAGGAGGAATCGCTCTCGGTACCCTTCTTATAAGAAGAGGGGATCTAAGAGCAATAGGAGGAAGCGCTTCTTCGCAAGGGGCAAGGGGCGTGGATGGGTATCTCACCCCATTACACTGTTCCAAAGTCAGTGGCGTTATACTGTAGTGCTGGGCAACCCCATCTGTGGAGGTGCAGTTGGTCTCTTAGGGGGCTGACTAGCCGTCGGGGTGCCCTGATGATTTGTTGTTCCGGGGCACTTCACCAAGAGCGGCACTGATGGCACTCGCGTTGGTTTTTGTGGATATTCGGTACTATCATGTGCCGTCCCACACACCACTGGATTTCACCCAGGGCCGGTGAAGGCGCGTAAATGCGTTTGCCCGCGTCAACAGAAAAAAAAGGGAGAACGTGTTCGTTGAATATGAACTTTGTCTTGTCCAAGTTCATCCTACGGCCAATATATCGGGAGGATTAATTTAGGCTGTGCAACATTTCCTACAAGCTCACCAATTATTCTGTGTGGGGGTGGCCTAAAGATACCACTCCATCAAACCAAGCCCAGGGTGACGTAAAAGTCGTTAAAGGGCAATAGCCTCTTAGGATTCAGGAGGTTTCAGCGACCTGGTTGTTTGGTGTCCCGTCTACTGTCACTATGAAACAGACGGGAGCGCTGGACAGCGGTCGCGCCGAGTGATGGTGGTACCATCCATCGGATCTGCGGCAGGCAGCAGTGGCGACGGTCCGAAACTTAATCTGTTATTGTCAATTCGCCTAGCTTTTAATGGACTACAACAATAGAATATTATGGATGTACGGGAATTATTACAATTATATGTAGATCTTAATAACAGGAAATCTCGCATACGTAGGCACATGGATCATAATATATTTCACGGAAAGAAAAGCCGTGTTTTGCACAGCAGTCCGTATGTAGATTGTATTGAAACTAAAGTGTAACTGAATATGTTAATTAATTATCACCACTGCGTTTGTTTCGCTTATGAATTCGGGACACATTCCAAAAAAAAAAAATGGGAGACGAAGACGTAACGTTTTTGCAGATCACTTTTTCATCTCATGTTATAATATAATTAAACAAAAAAAAAACAATGTCCTCCTAACCGAATTTCGGTTACGGTGGCCATCTTTTTAGAGAAGAACTGGCTACAGTGCAATATTGTTTGCGCGAACACAAGATAACTCTCTTTTCCCCTATTTCCATAGGGCGGTAGTTACGACCGTAGAAAAATCTGGCGCAGGGGCGACGGCCTCTCGAAGGCACAGAGGTGTGCACCGCTAACTTCCTGATTTAGAACTGTTATTTGAAATTGAAAAAGTCCACTTCTTCACAGTCATTTCGACCCGACCCGGGACTCGAACCCTGACCACATATTATGGGAGAAATCTATTAGACCACAAGACCAACAAAAAGCAAAAAGAAAATAATGAGACAAGTACCGTTAGTTGTGTGAATAATATTTTACTATTTCTCCAAATTATTTCAACGATCGGTTTATAAGCGAAAGCGGAACTACCGAATCTAGCTCTCCGGTCTTTCCAGATGAAATGTTCATTGAAATATTTTCGATTCAAATAACAATTACGTTGACTTATGTTTTGTTTTTATGAAAGTAAATTAGTTTCCTATTCGAATTTTTAATTAGCTTCAAAAATAACTATGTCATGGCAATTGTAAGTCAATACTTTATATGGACAATTAGACAAAAAAATTAATAAAACGAAGTGTGTAAATGTAGCAATTCATCCTAGCTTTTTTTACCGGTTGTGCCCGTGTAAAAGGGAACTATTCATTTTTCATGATGATAGGTAACGGTGTTGACATTGCACTGCCTGTTCCCTCATCCTCCTATTCCGTTAGGATGCAATCCGACACGACCAGTGAAAAACCAGGCGTAGGACTGTCGGTTTAACTCTCCGAGTCACGAGGGGTGTAGCACCGCCATACTTTCGGACTGTTATTAGATTTTGAAATTTCCCTGAATCCCAATAACTCTTTGGTTTGACCCACGGTGGTAGAACGTGCTCACCACTAGACCACGAGGCAAACGTGAAAGAGTAACACATACTGTCACACACGTACCAGCGTCTGAAGCAAATTTATATTGCCAAAACTTTTCCCTGTAATGAAACACATTTCACAGTAGCTCAATAAAGCAGTATTTCTATACTACAGAAAGCAATTAATTTCACGATCTAATTTCAAAGTTCTTTTCGCACCTGCCGTCAAACGCTCCGCGGAATCTCATACGCAACCTAACGAGCTTTTTTCAAATGCGTCTTCGCCTGTACTTAATCATTTTAGTTTCGACTTTTTTTGTGTTAAACATTACAACACGAGGGAGTTTACTTTGTCTCATTAATCAAATTAACTTTGAGAATTTTTTAGCCATTTTTAGGCAACAATTATTCCACCATTCTGCATTCACTAATGTTCTAGTCATTAGTCGTATGTATGTTTTTTTTTATTTCATAGGACGCAAACGAGCGGTCGGAATCCGAATCACTTGATGGTAAGCCAACACTTACATACCGACACAATATACGTCAGGTCAAGCAAATGCATACGACAAAATGAGTCATCCGCACGAAACGTGACGACATAAGGTATGTCGTCACGTTTCGTGTGTTACAAAGTGTCAGTTGACACTTTCCGGCCTGACTTGACTGCCATCAGCAACAGCACTATGTCATTACATTCTATTTCATGTCTGAAAATGCCTTTTTTTTCGGATCTGAACTAACGCTGTGCAAGCGAAGGGAAATCCCAATACAACTTCACCGGATTGCTATGAATGCTCGTCGGGCGACGAGACGGAGGACGTGAAGGATGGCTCATGGAGAATATAATGTCTGGGGTGCCCGTACTCCCCTTCACCCCCAGACGGGTGAAAGAAGTCACACGCGATAGTCTCGGAGTACCTAACCGGTACGTCTTCACATACGGTGTTGTATAAAAAGAGTCATGAATGTGGAGGAAGGATCCGTATGTAGGAATCGTGACTTATGAGCCTCGGTTCGCTCTGCCTACCCCATTGGGTATATTACCAATGTTGTTTTTTTTTAATTATCAAAGTTAATGCTGTACCAATAAAACAATATCGATTTCGAAAACGATTACGCAACATCGAGAGTCGAATAATTGCGAGGAATTAACATCGGGAACCAATCGTTATAATCGCTGTGAAACGAAACAACGTCTTACGTCTAACACGTGTTTTTGTTTATTGTAATGCCGAGTATGTTTTGCAAATAGCTTTTTCGACATATTTTTATAGAGATAGAGAGAAAGTTTAGTTGTTATTGCCTATTGTCAGGAAATCACACCGACTGCAGGTCTGCTGTAAACAGTTATTTATACCTATGGATTTCAGTAAGGGGTAGTGCCATGCTGGATTGCACGGCAATTGGCCAGGCTCGACCCGTGAGGTTTCGCTAATATGACAGCGCCGCGCAATAGAGTGTCGAACTACTTGCAGTATGTGAGTAGCCGTGCCCCATTGGAGTGAAGAAAGAAAGGAGGGCAACGCAAAAAAAGGTTAAATCATAAATGTTTCGTTTAATTGTTCATTTTTAAATATGACGTCACGTCAGCGGAATGTAAAATAGAACGTCACGTCTGCGGAATGAAATAGATCGACCCTAAAATACGATTATAAAGTATTAAATTTATATAATAAATATTCTACTAGAGGGTATGAAATGTAACCGACAATGACTAATTGTTATGAAGAAAGGTTGTCAACATTTTTAGTATCAAAAATGTTTAATAAAATGGAATTATTGGGTGTAAGACCGGATCTTAGTGTAAGTGTGCCAAAACCAAAACTGAAAAAGCTGTTTCTAGATGTATCATGATAACACTAACGCAGTTTGATAAGGTAATTATACATTATGTAATCACAAAAACTTTTTAATTTCAAAAATCTTATTAAAATTTTTCAAAAAACGTAAACATTTTAATTTCAATACCAGTTTTTGGACGTCAAGTTACTTAAGTTATTTGTGTTTTTAGTGTCAAGTTAAATTCGTAAGTTACTTGTGATTTTAGTGTCAAGTCAAGATACTTAAGTTATTTGTATTTTAGTGTCAAGTTAAGTTACTTAAGTAATTTATGTTTTTAGTATCAAGTTAAGTTACATAAATTGCTTGTGTCGTTATTTGTGATTTTAGTGTCAAGTCAAGATACTTAAGTTATTTGTATTTTAGTGTCAAGTTAAGTTACTTAAGTAATTTATGTTTTTAGTATCAAGTTAAGTTACATAAGTTGCTTGTGTCTTTATTGTCGAGTTAAGTTACTTAAGTTATTTGTATTTTAGTGTCAGTTTAAGTTACTTAAGTTGTAAGTTGTTGTAAATTGTTGTAAGTTACGTATGTTACTTGTGATTTTAGTGTCAAGTTAGGTTACCTAAGGTATTTGTATTTTAGTGTCAAGTTAAGTTACTCAAGTCATTTGTGTTTTAGTATCAAGTTAAGTTACATCAGTTACTTATGTTTCAGGTGTCAAAGGTTAGTTACTTAAGTTATTTGTGTCAGTCAAGTTAATTAAGTTGTTTGTGTTTTTAAGAAAACATTTTTTTAATCATCTCGCTCTCAGAAATTACACTTTGGCGAGAATATCTTTGTGAACACAAATGTTTGTATCTTTTTTGGATTACAGAAAAACATAATATTAGCTTTCTTTTCTTTACAGGTAAGTAAATATTCACTTTATATGCTAATGTTAGTAGGAAACAGTTATTGTAAAGACTTTTAGTGACGAATAAAACTTTTATTTACAGAGACGCAACTGATTCTTTATTTATAGATATCTCCGACTTCCTATGCTTTAAAAAAGAATTTATCGCGTTTATGTCTCATCTTTCACTTCATGTTCGTTTGAGTAAACTCCAGGCTCGTGTTGCAGCTGACACGTACACTTCTTTTAATTTATTTCTTCTTATTCCGATCTTATTGACATGAAAGGCGACAATATTGACGCCTTTCTACTCCGGTCATAGCTCATTAGTGAACGTGAACAAAAGATCGAAAGGAACTTTCTACTTTGACAGACGCGTTTAAGGCTGGCCTCCCTTCTCTGTCTATATTATATCTATGCTTAATTCATCCGTTTTAATAAGAATGTCGTCCTAGAGAGATTCAGGCGCAGAGCCGTCCGCTTAACGTGCTCTCCGAGGCGCAGGGGTGTAACACCGCCAATTTTCGCCGTCTAGAAATTCACAAACCGCATTAACACTTTGAGCCCGACCTGGGACTTGAACCTTGGACCTCGCGACTGTGGTTGAACACGCTTATCACTAGACCACAAGGCTGTCAGTCGATTCAGCTGTCATGCAGCAATGTCTTGTGAAAACTTTCCATACCCTATATGCCAACCGTACACAAAGAGTCACATGCCTAACAATTATCCGTTATGTATCGTATAACGATTTTATACGGACCGTGTCGGCAGATTAGCCGTAACGAAACAATACTGGCTGTATCATAGTCGTATCATTTTATTAGACATCGATGTTATGTAATCGATATTAAGTTATATAATCGATGTTAACACAATCGATATGACCCTGCATAGTCGATAATAATAGTGACTACTTGACCGAATTTCGGCTGGTGACGTGCCAAGTACGCAGGACTTGCCTTTTAAGTAGTAGGTAGGTATAGTTTTTTAATACTATAAAGTGGGCAAAGGAGTAATTAGACCATGGTAATGTCTACCGGCGCTCATAGAGAAGCACGAAATAAGATTATGTGTATAAGTTATTGAGAAAGCTGGGCCGTTCTGGAAGCTTCACAGCCATGTCAGGTCGGCTGGCGATATGTCGAAGTAGAGAGCATTGTATGACGTTGCTCTTATGTCCGTTCTGATTCCGGGAGGTCAAACAAGGCCAATCAAATTGCATCGAGGAGTGCGACAGGGGGATGTTATTTCCCCGAAACTGTTCAATAATGCTTTGGAGGACGTCTTTTAGACCTTAAACTGGGCAGAATGCGGCATAAATATTAACGGCGAGTACCTCTCACATCTTCGTTTCGCCGACGATATCGTTGTGTTGGCCGAATCGTTGGAGAGTTTGCAGGAAATGTAGCACATTATAAATGAATACTCCCAACGTATTAGCCTTGGGATGAACCTGGACAAGACAAAGGTCATGGTTAACGAACACGTTCTCGCCAGGCCGGTCAACGTCGATGATGCTATTCTCGTAGTCGTAGACGAATACGTCTACCTCGGGCAACTGTTGCAATTAGGTAGATATTACTTCGAGAAGAAAGCCGATAGAAGGATTTAGTTGGGTTGGGCAGCATTCCAGAAGTTTCGTCACATTCTCACGTGGTCTATACCCCAGAGCTTGAAGACGAAAGTCTCCTACCAGTGCGTTCTCCCCGTGATGACCTACGGAGCTGAAACATGGCCTCATAATTTAAGACTGGTCCGCAAGTTTGCGGTAGCTCAACGTGCTATGCCGGTTGTTTCTCTGTCCGACAGAATTCGTAACGAGATCATAAGGCAGAGAACTAAGTATCCGATATCACGGTAATGGGCTGGTTACACACTCAGAAGAACAGATGGCAGATGGGCCAGTAAGGTTCTGGATTGGAGGCTGCGTCTTGGAAAACTAAGTGTTGGTCGACCGTTCACCAGGTGGTAACGATCTCCGTGCAGTAGCCGGTCCGGGATGGATGCGAGTAGCAGGAGATCGGCCGTCTTGGCGTTCATTGAGAGATGCCTATGTCCAGCAGTGGACCGATAAGGGCTGATAATTATGAAAATGATATAAGTTATTAGGTTGTTGTATTTTAGTTAGAGGTAGTGCCATGCTCTATTTCTGCATATTCTCGTTCACGTGATACCTCCGAAAAAAATCCGACATTTTCGCTGTCGCGCTTGGTTTGTGAGTAGCCGGTGGCCCACTGGAGGGAAGGAGAAAAGGAGGGCAGTGTATAATCTCGTGCCTATGTATATATGTATAAATATTATTAAATAATTCAGTATCTTTTTTTCGATGCTTTTTCTTTTATCACTTATTTTTCATATTGGCCCTTTTCCTTTAAAAAAAATGTTTTCAATGTCATACGTCAATTGTTTTTATATCTCACCGATCTAAAGTAATCCAGCTCTCAGGAGGGTTGTGGTGGGTACAGCCTATGAAAGGCAAGTGCCAGTTGAAGTGTGAATGATCGACAATTTCTTTTTTTATATACAGTAAATCGGGCTAACGAGCAGTCGGAGCGGCTCGAGGACTACCGATACCCGTAGCTATCCGCATAATTGTTATGTTGACGTGTCCTGCCCTTGTTCCAGAAGCGTTTATTAATTAGCATATGAAAACTCGCAGTAAGGCATTTCGTTCTGGCCTAAATGTCGTAAGCTTGTGTTTCCGACTGCTCGTATGCACCCCCATAATATGAAAAAAAAATATTGCCCTCTTTCCGCCTTCTCAAAAGAGCAAGGTTGGAAACATACACCGTAAGAAAAGCGACAGAGTAGCCGCCGCTTAGTGGTGGTTCACTACCTCACATATCTTCTTCGACAGTTTTGTAAAATAAACTCTACGAAAATAAAATCCAGCTATTGTCTAAAAGCTTTACCGTCTAAAGCTTTTAATAGCATAGTTGCACACCGATTTACAATACAAAATCGATATTACATTGAATTATTAATAAAATCGGTTAAATTGTCAATGTTATAAATTGATCGAGACACTTGAGATTATTAGTTCGTGATAGCGGGCAAATCACGGTGTTTCTATTAGTATCCGTGATGGATATCCCAACTTTCCACCACTTTCCACTTCTATAAATAATAACGTACACACGTATATACCGTATACACTTTCTAGATAACGCGGTAATTATCTAAGAATGTCCTTATATAGTGATGTACCTAAATAGTATCGATGAAGTTTATCGATATGTACACAACCCCAAATCCAGTTCTGTATTCGAATGATAAAGTGAAGCGAAATGTAGAAAGTAGCACTACTTTCCTGTTCGGATTGTTAAGATAACTAAATTGGGGCCAAAATTATTTCTTTCGTTTTCTCTTGAGATAGTATTATTGTAAGCATTCCTATGCACACGGCCTCATGGAGTATGGTCAGTTCTTAAGTAAATTTTAAGGACAGTTTTATAATATAAATATCAGTGTTTTAATAATCGAAGGTGATCATTAAGGGTATAAGGAAATTCTCAGGATATATTAATTATTGGCGTTATTCATGTGTATTTTAAGTCGTACGTTGTGTACTATAAAACGCCCTTACATAGTTAATCAAATAATCGAATGGGTAACCTGAACTTTTACTTTGGTATTTAAATTGTTTTAAGGTATTAACATAATATATATAAATTGTTGAAAGCTAACCTATATTGGTAGTAAAAATATTAAAAATAAGTAAATGCAATAATTATTTATATGCTTGTCAATACACATAATAATATTTTTATCGATATACTGACACGTGAATAAGGTAGTTGAGTAGCACATCACTAGCCACGATACATTATTTAGTACTTTTGTCATCTCTTCTATACTTTATTCGCGCCATAAATATGCATTAAATTATCGACGTCGTTATGCCCATGTTTTAATGAAACACAACGTGAAAATTTATTATTGCTACTCGTAATAATATTGGAACCCTCCCCTACTTCATGTTTAATATCTTAAAGTGGGCCACGACCGAGTGAAGCCTTTCTGCTTTTAGGGACTTCTAAAAAAGAGACGAGTCGTATGTAGGATCACTTTGCTGTCCACCTGTCTGTACGTATATCAAAAAACCGAATGAGTACTCCAATGGAAAACGTTGGCACCTTCAGTGTGTGAGAGATTAAGTAAGCGTGAGATACGTCGATCGGGCCAGCTTAGCTGTGATGCAGCAATTTAATTCTTATCTCTTTTATAGCTTGGGATTACAAACCACTAATCGAAGCCATTTAGTGACTACTGACGCTCATAAACAAGTACATATGTAGATGTACTGCGCTTCTTTGCCCCATCCCCCCAACGGGCCAACACGACAGCTTAACTGTCATTCTGCGGTGGAATCATGATATCGAGAGGTACCTCCGCAGTCGTGGCAGGTTAATTCTTTTACAATCCAGCATGAAAAGGGAAGTTGTTAATTCCAGCATTAGATGGGCAGTATTCCGGAAGCTTCGTGTTATTCTCACGCTGCCTATACCGCAAAACTTGAAAACAAAAGTCTTCAACCAATGCGCTCTCCCCGTGAGGACCTATGGGGCCGAAACATCCTCTTAGTTCAGGACTGGTCCGGAAGATTGCGGTAGCTTAGCGGGTTACTCGGCGTGCTTGTATGTTGGGTGTTTCTTTGTCCGATAGACTTCGTGACGAAGTCATAAAGCAGAGAACTAAAGTTTCCAACATCACTGAAGTGGCAATGGGCTGGTCACACACTCAGAAGCTCAGATGGCAGATGGGCCAGTAAGGTTCTGGAGTGGAGGCCGCGTTTAGGCAAACAAAGTATTCCTCGCGCGGAGATCGTCTTCCCACCTGGTGGTCGAACGTTCAGCAGGTGGGAAGACGATCTCCGCGCTGATTCGGGATGGATGCGATTAGCAGGAGATCGGCCGTCCTGGCGTCCATCGAAGGAGGCCTATGTCCAGCAGTAGACCGATGTGGGCTGATAATGATGTTGACGATGGCTTGTGAACTGTTACTAGCGAGTGATATAATTTAACGACAGCACTTCATTCACATATCACACGAGGGAAGAGCCCTGTGTACCATACAAGAGAGAGAGAAAACGCGGATGTCCGTTAACATTTAAGGCACTAATTAACATATCGATAATCGACATCCGTCAATCACTTCAATGCTTTCCGAAAGCACTAATTGGTTTGCACATTTACCGTAATTCCACTATTAAAAGGTCCCAAGTAAACCATGTTTTTGGGTAGAAGATAAAATATTATATGATTAAGTTATTACGCTTATCCCATTAGGGAACTGGCGTGAGGATGTGTAGTTGTTGTTGTTGTTCATGTTATGGTGATGTTATTAGTATCTTCCAACTTATTTGTACCATAAGCTACAGTAAATTTAATTGTATTTAAACAATCACGGGGTTGTGAGAGTCTAGAACCATTCCTAATTTATAGTTGATGGAATGTATAGTTACCTCTTAATGCCATCGATTCATTATGAATGAATCCTGATGATGACGAATTAGTGGAAATAGTATAAAAAGTGTATTATTTTTTCAACATAATCCTAATTTAAGTAACTTCTTATTTGGTATATAGATGTTATAAGGCAGCATCTGTACGTCAATATGCGCATGTGTTTATTTTACTGGAATAGAAACGGTCTGCCCGACTTCAATCGCGAAAAGTACGAGTCCTGTTGCTATATTAACAAATTATACACTCAAAACTTTGTTGGAAAATGCTCTAGCCGTGGGTGAAGACCGTATCAAAATCCGTTCACTAGATTTTCAGAAAATCTATCACATACATACAGACAGCTTTTGAGTACTTATTATAATGAATATTAATATAATAAAAATAATAGAAAAGCTTTATTTATAAATGATAACTATTATCATGAATGCTCTTAAAAAGTTATGTACAGGTAGGTGAAGTTGGCGGGGTACCCGGTCTATGACAGATCCAGGCCCCCCTACGGTGGCTTATAGCGCCTTAAGCGGTAGAATGGTTGCTAAAAACATTCAAACTTTCTGTATTACAATATTAACTTTCTGCAGTACGATATTATCTTTTGTAGTTTACAGCATTAAAAGCATGTTCTAAAAGACTCGCAAAAATCAATTTTTACTTCGCGATCTACGAATATTGTTTGTTTTTTCGACATCAATTCACTCAATGGCCCCGCCGAACTGGCTTGGAAAAGTAAAAGCCAACCGATAAATTCCAATTTATATTAGCGTACGCCACGTTACCAACTTTAATTATCGATAAAATAAAACACTTTAATATCGTCTGGCGGAGATTGCTTTCGCGTCAAATCAATTTCGTATCGATATTGTTTTGTTATTACAACACTAGTGTAATTAATTCGCGATATAATCTGTATTCGTTCCACATAAAGTCTAGAATCTATTGTTCTAACTGTTTCAGAATTTCCTACTTTTTTGGGTTTTTTTTAGGGTTGCAGGATGAGATGATAGTATAAATTGATTAATCGATAATGAATGTGCTGGTTGTAAAAGGCCTCAGGCCAGGGCAGTATTTAGAGTTCAGGAGGGTAGAAAGGAGGGACTTTAGATGAGAACTCTCATTATATTTTTGAAATAAGTAGAATCTCGTAGTGGCTGTCAGTCAGAGACCTTTTTTCGTACTAGAATAGGGAGGCAAACGAGCCATCGGAGCCTTTTCACGTCTACCGGCACCACATAATTAGTATGCTGATGCGTTCTCCTCCTATCCCCCCCTCAATGGGCCACCGGCTACCCACAAACCGCATGAAACGCGACACTGAAATCGCATATGCATAGGCTCCGAATTCTCGTTTGCCCTCTATTCTATAAAAAAAATATCGCCCTGTCTTGTAAAAACATGAATGGCTACTTTACGCTGTTTTCATAGTAGACACACCGTGACTGTGCTGGCCCATTTTAAATGCAACGCCGCAACTGCTCATCCTAACTATGACTACTACAATATTGCAGTAAAAGTTGCTGATGTAATAGACATTGAAAGTGTAGGAACACAATCGCGAACACATTCAAGCTATCCCGAGGTAAATCGCCATTAGTTGCCGATAGCGCCTGCGCCTGCGCAGCGTATCGGCCCGATCTGATATTCTCACGGATATATTCGCAATCATTTGTCTCATAAATCCTTGGTAATATATTACTTTAATAAATCTTTACTGAGATGTATTGCCACGTTGCATTCTAGCCCAATTGGGCAGGCAGGACCTATCACTCATATGATTCTCTTTCAAAGTGACAGTTGAGCTGTCGCGTTTTGTAAGATTCCGATGGTACAGTGGAGGGGAGGAGTGAAGAAGGCAACATCTCTATGTTATAAGTATTTCCACGGACGCTGGCTGCCAACAAAAGCCACCAAATGCTCTTTTGTACACATATACTAAATAAAACAATTTTGCGATGGCGCTGATGATGTTTATATAGCGTAGGAGATAGTGCAATCATCTGATGACAGAGGTCCATATAGACATTAATTTAACCAAAGTTAAAACATTAGTTTAATTCGTTGAAACACCTACAAACCATACTTTGGTATGGTTTGTAGGTGGCTAGCCGTAACTTCACGTTGATATGATCCGAGAATTTCATAGATCGAGATCTATTGTGTCAGTAACATAGGCCTAATACGCGAAAGCTAAGCGTATTTTCTAGCGTGAGAAAGGTTCAATTATCACTGTAATTATGAAAAATAAGATGCACAAATGAGTGCCAACTCCTGCCGCGTCTTCAACAATGTGCCCACTGATACAATCTATATATTTTCCCTGTATTCAAGTTCATAATTCTGCTGTCGATCCACGCTAAAGCTCATGTTGATGTTGCGAGCAAGATTACACATCTGTCACAATGGCCTAACACGCCAAAACGAAGCTTACTTCATAGCGTGCGAAAGAATGTACTATGAACTTAATGATTGAAAGGAGTTGCACAAAATTAGTCCAACAACCCTAACTCATTTGCAGGTTTAGGCCTGAGGATGCGCGCTGTTTATCTTCACTGTATTAAAACTCATAACTCTGCCGCCGCTGAAGCTGAGCGTATTACCAAGCATAGCGATTCTAATTTAAGTCAAATGAGTGAGCGGAAGGAGCGGTTAAAATGAGTCCCGAGTCATTGTTTTCACCAGACACGTTGAACGTGTTGCCCGATAGCATCTATGTGGGGCGCTGCAAATCCTGCAGCATCCCACAAGTAGGTTGACGTCATTATACTGTCTAGACGAACCACAAACTAAAGCGTGGTCCAAGCGACAAGATACAGAGCTAAAGAAACGTTCGGATTGTTAAATCTATACTAATATTGTAAAGAGGAAACATTTACTATCAGTGATGAACACGTTCGAATATTTGTGAAAACTTCGATAATGTAACGAAAGTGTAAGAAAAATAATCAAAGTTAGTCCTTACTTAGCTACAGAAATTGTTATACCAGCTGTCCCGACCGTTGTTCTCTCAAAACTCTAATTTGTCATTGTAACTTATAATGTTTAACAGGCCGAAATTGAAGTTCCTAACTTATTGTAAGTCTACTCCTCAATAACCTGATGATTTTTTTGCCATATCTCGTAAAGTATGCGTGCGCAGCCGGGGCGGACTGCTAGCACTTAATAAACCGCGATAAAATCCGTTAAAATAACTTTAATATACAATTTAAAATACTTAGAAGTACTTAGTAGAGTTCAGTCATATTGTATTGGAAGCGACAAGACGGTACTTGGTTCATATGATAGTAGGACATGCTGACGTCCATTAAATACCTATCAGATCCCACAAATACGTTAAATCACGATAATGTTTGACTATATTCCCAACTAACGTTTACTTTGTCACAATAAAACAGTTCTCCCGTGAATATAGATCTAATCATCATAATCACCGTCATTGTCAGCTCTTATCGGTCCGCTGCTTGACACAGGCCTCTCTCAATAAACGCCAGGACGATCGATCTCTTGGTACCCGCATCCATCCCGGACCGGCTTCGCACGGAGATCGTCTTCCCACCTGGTGAACGGTCGACCAACACTTTGTTTTTCCTAAACGCGGCCTCCACAACATGACCTTACTGGCTCATCTACCATCTATTCTTCTGAGTGTGTGACCAGCCCACCGCCACTTCAGCGAGCATATTCGTCGCGTGATATCGGATAGTATAGTTCTCTGCCTTATGACTTCGTTACGAATTCTGTCGGACAGAGAAACACCCAACATAGCACGCTCAATAGCCCGCTGGGCTACCGCAATCTTGCAGACCAGTCCTAAATTGGGAGGCCATGTTTCGGCGCCTTAGGTCATCACGGCGGGAACGCACTGATGGAAGACTTTCGTCTTCAAGCCCTGCGTTATAGGCGACGTGAGAATGAGACGAAACTTCGGGAATGCTGCCCAACCCAACTAAATTCTTCTATCGGCTTCCTTCTCGAAGTTATATATATCTAATTGCAATAATTTCCCGAGTTACAAGTATTCGTCTAAGACTTCGAGAATAACACCATCGACGTTACTAGCTATAGTCAGATTCTCTCGAATTCTCTAAAATCTTAAAGATACTTTTGCTCTCGCTACCAAAGAGTATATTTTTCTTAGGAAACAAGAGATCGGAGCCAACGCCCTTCAATGTCCGCATTAATATATAATCGATGCGTACCCTCCTTTCCCCCTCACCTCTAATGGGCCACCGGATATTCATAAACCGCACAAAACGCAACACCATCGCTATCATTTCATGGCAGTGTCATGTGAGCGAAACTACTAAAACCCCCTCCTTACAGAACTCTGTCACATATAAGCATATCCGCTGTCGCACATGCTTTGCGACAAGGTTTGTGCTATTATTAAGTACCCACATTGCACTCTATATGCAAATAAGGGGAAGGTGGGAGGTGCCTACTCTTACGGATCCGAGCCGCCAAGCCGATCGGACCTGGTGTAAACCTCATTACTAGATTACTGTCACATTAATATGGAAATTATGTCTCATAAAATGTAGTTTCTTCGAGACACGGCCTTCCTTCTTACTTCTCTCAATCTCTACCTTAACTAATCCTGAAGAGTGTTTCTCGCTCGACTACAAGGTCTATTAAAGGCTTAGTACAGGCGATATTTTCTCCAATACACTGGAACATATTTCGAAACAGATGTAACCGGCAGTTGGCACTTCTTGAGGTATTAAATACTTTATTACCAGGCAAAAGGAGGTTAAAACAATTGCGTAAATTCTTACTGTAGGTTAGTAACATCTGAGTTGCTGGTATTTGACAATCATCACTGATACCTGATATATTTATAATATGATGTAATATTCGAAGACATCAACGTCGCCGCGTACTCCCAAAAAACTAAATTGAAGTCGGGATTTTACCTCGAAGTTCAGGTGAATCCGTAATTCCGGCATACGATTTCAGTCCTGACACATTTTAGTAGGGTTGGAGAATGAGGGAGTAGAGAGTGAAACTATTTGGTCAGTCTCTATTGAGCCACATTTGATGACCTCGTTGTCCAGTGTCCAATATCAGGTCGTGAGGTTCCGGATCAGAACAAAAGGAGTAATGATTATTTTTAAATTTCTATTTTAACAGTCCGGAGACAGGAAACTGGCGGGGTTTAACACCCTGTGCTCGTAGCCTGGCCTTGATTTTCTCCGGTCCTGGCGGACTACCGTCTCATTGGAGCTAGGGAAAGACTGGATGGAGAGTACTCTTGTCACTATTGTCAGCGCTCTCTGTCGGGCTTGGCCGAGTGCCATGAGGACATTAGAGAGCTGTGTACAAAAATCGTCTAGAATATGTTGCAAACACAAAATAACGATGAAATATGATTACGATATTTCAACAAGCATACAATGTATAATGGGAAATGAACATAAATATAAATGGCCGCTGACAGATACATCCTCGTTTCGGAGCAACTCTCCGGGGTGCTCGGTGAAAACAAGCAGCCATCTCGAGTAGTAACTTTTTCTGGCCATCATTATCTAGTTCTGCTCAGCTTTCTATCTGACTTTTTGCGCTTGCAATTAGACCGATATGTCATATAATTGCGTATGCAGATGTGGACCATCCGTCGTACCGTATGCGCTTCTTGAAACTTTGTGTTTTATATGGTAAATAGCTGTTCCCGCAGCCCGACGCAGTTATCTTTTTCTTGCAGAAATCTCTGGATAATGTTGGTAAATACATCAATGCTATATCGACTATTTCGTTGTCCATAAAGGACAAGTAAGAAACAAAAATGACATGTAAACTATTTATGAGGTATTAATAAGTCAGCCGTCTTTGTTGTCGCTATAAAACTGGTTCATTAAACCAGGAGTTCGTAACCTGTGCGCCTAGTCAGGGGTAACGTTGACGTTTCCTATGAAACAAAACTTGTTGTAGCTAGCATTTTGAAAATGGAAATAGTGTAACGAATAACAAGCTTACAGGTAGCATTAATTGATTTGCGATCATAACATCAGAATTCAGCCTAATCTTATAAATAAAGGTCGGGAAATACCGATCGCTGATTAATTACGTACTCTCAGAAACTGTAACACCTACACGCATGAAACTTAACATCCGCTAAGAATTATATAACAATTGTAATTGAAATTCATGTTCAATTACAATTATTATATCAATGTTTCAGTATCTAGGGCCGTCGTACTTATTTATTTCTAGTAGATAGGGGAGCCGCAAGCACAGCCTAAACCACTTAGTGGTGAACGCGCGAACTGAAAAAGATTGGGCAGTGAGATGATACCACCACGCTTGCATGATACCACCACGCTTGCATGATACCCACACAATGTTACAGTCGAGTTGTGTATTTGGTGATGGGGGAGTTAGGAGCAGGATGGCGACCCACCAGCTTAGCTTTATATTGTAAGTATGTTTATGGGTGTAGTATTCGTATACCTTCTCCTATATTTTAGCTTGGTAACCCGGTACACGTAAGTTTAGTGAACGCCGTAGGAGCACTGGGGGAGGGAACTGGCACAGGGCTTGTTCTTGTGCCTGTTACCTCGGAGTTAGCATTGGAATCTGTATAAGTTATGTACTGATGCACTAGCGGTCCGGATGGGAACTTGACCCGACTACTTGGTCTAGATGTTGGAAGGAGCTGATCTTGTTGGTACTGTTGGCACCACTTTTGGAAGAGTCCGGTCCCTTCCGAGCGACTGGCCGGCCACTGAAGCTTCCTGTTGGAGACAGTCGATGAAATCCACGGGGTATCCGGTTAAACCGCGAATGCCATACCCAAATCGAATCCCACTCAGGTCTGGTCTTTCCCCGCGAAATAACAAAGCATAGAGTACGAGAGCTGGTATAATTATTCAATAGCATATTTCTTAAATGCAATAATATAATATCCGTGGCCTTATCACACCACGTTAGCCCCCCAGTCCTGTGCTAAGTACCGTAAGGACTTGTGCTACAGGTACTATACAACGGAAATGTATTTAATGTTCTTATAAATTTAAGAAATTTGATATATTAAAGATTTCTGTTCTATAAATACATATAATACATGTATGAACATGACCTAGGCGGGATCGTCGGACGTCGTCATCCTTATAACGAATACTCCCTAAAGTACCGCATCAGTCACCTGTAGTGAGGAACTCTGATTCGGTCACAAATTCGGTGTTGTGAAAGATTGCTTCCACGTTGGCACTTTTGACTGATAAACTTAGGAAGTGAATAAACAAGCACACGTCCTTACTCCCGAACACAGCTGAAGCTGCTGTAAGGATTGAGAGAAACTTTCAAATCAAGCTGGGAAATAAAGTTTCATTCTTTTTACGTAGTAAAATAACAAATAAATCATATAGTATCTACATACGGTCAAGTTGTGAATTTTATACAATACATTTTTTTTTAAATTGGTTGGAACCTTTGGCATTCAAAAGCATAAATCTTTAGCACTTTTCCTATTGCAGTTATACATCTTTTGAGGCGTTGGGGAAAAATGATGAGGGTAAATTTTTACGATGCGTGCGCACTCCGCTACGAAAAACCGACACTCTGTGTTAGCTATAGTGAACTTTTTAGTTTTTCTCTTGTCACGCCAAAGAAGTACAACTTCTAACGCGTGTACTTAAGTACACGCAAGCTTTTTCTTCACGTACAGAAGTTTACGGCCGACAGAACGAGTAGCCGATATCTGGAATTCTAACCTACATCAATAGAAACTCAGCATTTAGAGATTGTCATTAAAACTTACAATTAGTGTACGTCTTGGCGTCCATCCGTCAAGATGCTATCGGCTCCTATCGAGCGCTCTGTTATCAGGCCCATTATTTATAAATGCTTTTACACTAACAATAGAGAAAGTCGCGTTACTTTTATAGCAATTCAGCTGGCCGCTACTCTTTGCTTTATAAAAATAAAGGGCTACGATTTATTTTGTTTTTTCCCCTAACTTGAAGGAAAGAAAGTTTAGTTTATATTGCAAATGGTCACCATTGGAGGTGGCCAAACACCACGTTTTTTCTATTATTGCGATCACCCAACTACGCAGTGCAGAGAAAAAAGGTTTTTTTTTAATTATTCCGATAGCGTACAGGTATTTTTTACGTATTTATAGCGGGACAAGTAAGTAGTAGGGTCCTTGTTATGACTACTGACGCCAATAAACATCCGCATAATTGTTGCACAGATGAGTTACCCTCCTTTCCTGCTCCCATCCAACGGGACACTGGCTTATCATAACCCACATGAAACATGACAGCAAGGCTCCCGCCTTGCGGTGATTGCCAGTGGTAGGTGCATCCACGATCGCATTGGTCCCATTTGGTTGCAATGCAGCATGACACTCACTAAACTAGGTATACCACATTTCCCCAGCATAGTTCAAGCAATGTCGTGGCAGTGGGACTTAATAAGCCTGGGGTGAACCCAGGTGAAGCCAATCGAACCGAGGGGGATCTTTGCTTCCCCCGTGTGAGAAGAGGGACTAAAGAGTAGGAGGAGGAAGCGTTCTTGGTACCCCTCTTATAAGTAGAAGAGACCAAAGAGCAGCAGGGGGAGGTGCTTTTGCGCAGGGGGCAAGGGGCCGTTGAGGCTGATGATTTGTTATTCCGGGGCACCTCACCAAAGGTGGCCCTGATGGCCCTCGCGGTGATTTTTGTGGCTATTCGACACTATCATGTGCCGTGACAGGGCCGGTGATGGTGCGTAGATGCTTTTCCCCGCGTCAACACAAAAAAGGTACACTACAATAACCTACAAGCTGATCGCAACTCCTCCAAGTAGGTAAAACTACACAAGTATAGAAATAATTTTTATTTTTAATTAACCGAAATACACATGTTGCAATATTATAGCATATTCATTATGTATAATATTAATTACTTCAATTAAACGTGATATTTAAATGTATTTTATCTTGGGCCACACAGATATTTAATAATTCATTTAAAAAATTAATTAGTAACTTATACATAAATATATCCCAGATATCTTACCGGGATATTAATTGAATAATGAGCAGGGTATCTCGGTTACAAAATCTGTAGCAGCGTCAAGCCGGCGCTCAGATACAGCGCGTACTTGCGCGACTTGCCGACGCAACCGGGCGAGCCCGAGGAGGCGAAAGGGGGACGGGGAGGGACCTCACATCACAGCGAGGACTACATGCCATGCGAAGGTTTAGTAAACTTCTTCTTAACGTTAGAAATCCAATGACGTCTTAGATGCTGATTCATTGTCTTCATTTTGGAACCTACAGATTGTTCCGCTTCCACTTAAACTTTTAAATATCACGTTTTCATTGGTTTACCAAAACTTTGACACATGTGACATGTTAATTTAAAATTGTCATACAATTAATGAATTATTAATCTTTGATTTACGTCAAACCTTTTTTTCTATTATATTGGGGGCAAACGAAGAATCGAAGTCATGTTATGGTTGCCGACACCCATGAACATTTGCATAACTACTATGCCGATGCGTTGTAGTCCTTAGCTCACCTCCCACCCTCTACCCCCTCACCGGCCACCGGTTGCGCACACACTGCACGAACGCGACGCCGAAGATGTTACTTTACGCCGGTGTCGTGTGAGCGAGATGTACCTCCCCGATGCACTATCTTGTACTTGGTAATCTCTAACAAACTAGGAGTGTAATAATTACATCCCCTTCTAACAACTTTTTGTTAAAAGTGGCGAAAGTGGCTAAAAATCATCGTACACGCTGAGTCCTGTGAAAATAAAAAATAAAGATTGACACAAATGTTACTACTGACCTTGATTGAACGCTGCAGTTATGTTCTCGTGGTAGAAGTACTCGTTTTCCTCTTCATCAGACCACAGCACGCCCTCGATGCTGGACGTGAACCCCTGGCCCTCGGGACCCTCGACCGCCGACCTCCTTGACAACTGGTCGTAACTGGGGGGGCGGGAGAGGGAGTACGTGGAGACATTGGAGAGATCAGCTAAGGAGGATCGGAAATTCTTCACACTGCGGCTGTCTATTGGGCGGTGGAGTCTCAACGAGCGCGTATCTTCGGATCTAGTCAGAGATCGGCAGTCGTAGTTCGCATCGCTGGTTATATCTCCGAGGGATATCTTAAAATTGTTTGAGGATATGTCGCCTAGAGGGACCTCGCATGAGCGTCTTTTCATGCTCGTTTTCTGGGAGGGAGTCTCCCCCGTAGCTTGCATGTGACGGCTAACGCCGGCGCTATGCAGGAATTCGCTTGAGTTATACATTTTATCCTAGCTTAAACTATAGGAACTTTTAAATTGACTATGCATGTGGAATTATTCGTTCGTCCATTTTGGGCGCGGTGGAATCTGAAACAAAAAAAAGAAATATTTTTAACGCCATCTAGCATAGTGCATTAAAACCATTACGTGACAATGTCTAAAGTATACATGGTATACACGCGTTTGCTTCAGGCTTGCGTAGTTCATAATGCGTAGCATAGATGTCACTTTTCGTATTTTATCATTTATATAATTTATTAATAGAAGCTCCTCCACGTCTTGTAATGAATATCATCACCATCATCATTATTATCAGCCCATATCGGTCCACTGCTGGTCATCCGTTTCTTTCAGTGCAGACGATCGATCTCCTTCTTCCTCCCGATCTTGTTTCCGATCTCAATCTTATAATAAATATATTAATATATTTTTAATGAAAACTACTATTGTTTTGTATTTTATAGTTTTGCTGAAAATTGACCACTTCAAATTTAAAAAGTGTAGTCACATGTATTTTCATATTCATAATTGTTGCGTAATGAAAATTAAAACCAGGTTTAATTCACATTGAATTAATAAAAATCGATTCTTTTTGTGATTGTCAAATTTACGTAATGTTTGGTACATTAAAATTGAGTTATGATTATGGTTACATGAAGTTAACCAGCAAACATTACGTGAATAATTAGTAATATAATATCAAAGTTACGCATCGTTATGTACGGCAGTTACCGCCCGTGTTCAGTCAACCAAAACGCTTATGTTCTAATTTGGGTTTCACGATTTATGTTGTATTTTGGGATACCAGCTCGTTCTACTGACACGCAGGCACCTATTCTGAACAAGTTTTGAAAAACACTGACCATTTTTTAAGCAAATGGAAAGTTCTAAATTCGAATATCCTTCCTTTTAATTTTGCTCTCTGTCACATCGTTTTACCGCGCGGATTTTTTGATGATATCTTCTACATCGACAAAAAAATTAAGACAATGGCGATGTAGAAACGACAAAAAAATTAAAAAAAAAATGCGGAATACTTTATATTTATGACAAATTTCTATAGATGTAAGAAATATTTTAAATATAAAAGATGTGTAATAAAATACCACGCACGGACCTCTCTGGTCTAAGTCGTATTGTTAGGGTCTAGCTGCGCTGATCGGATCACGCGTTCTCATTGTTAACAAATTTGATGTGCGCATTTTATAGTAGGCATAGGGGGGAGGGGCAAACACGAAACGAGGACCTTTCTACGACCACCATTGCCTGCGAACTTCCGCACAATTATTATGCTTATGCGCTGCCCTTCATTCCCACAGTGAGGGGGAGATCAATGGGCCACCGGCTGCCCACAAATCATACTAAACGCGACACTTTACATCATGTGAGAGAGTTACATCCCTGGTCGATCCGATCCAATTCCGCTGCAATGCAGCATGGTACTATCCCCTAATAATAATCAGTGCTGATAGTGTATTATATTCACGCTTGTTTTTAACTTTAAGTAAATAAATAAGTATAAAGAGCCAGACACGGTAGCTCTCGCTCCGATAATACCAGAGTAAACTGTTACATTTTGACTTTCACTGGCGATGCAGTATAGCCGACGCTTCACGCTGGTGTCATGCGAGAAGCCCTTGTCAGCAGGGGCGTCGTCGTCGGATGACATGGACACGACACTTCTTACCGCGTACAACTGTGCTATGGACCCAGCTGCTTCCCTCGGTATTTTCGACCCGATACGACTTTAAGAAAAGAGCATAGCTATTCCTTAAAGATAGTCTTGCAGATGTCTATGTGCGGCAGCAGACACTAACCACCTGCACGTTTACCCCCTATCACTTAGAAAAAGAGCCCCAGCCCCGGGACTAGAAGGGCTTCCTCTTAGTGTGAAACTCGATAAAATGGCCACTATGATGTGCTTATTTTTTTTCATGAGAAAAGCGTTTACGCCGTATCGGCATTCATTAAATACTGGTGGAGCGCTGTCCCATGCTGTGTGGCGACTCTGATCTATGAAGATAATATAGATAGAGATGGGATGCCATGGGTAGGAGTATGATGAGAACTGGCCGTGTTGGGGAATAGAGAAGGAAGATGTGAAAGCGGTAGTCTCTTTGTCTATCTAGTCTCGCCTGATTCGACATCGCGCAGAGAGCCATCATATCTCTATATGAATGAAAAATGAGAGACAGGGAGTGAATTACACTTGCTGTCTCTTTTTGTTCTGTTTTCTATCTATATTATTTTATGCTCTGTGCGCCCTATCGGAGAAAGGGGTAGGACCGAATTGAGAAGCCACGAAAGCATTCAGCCGCCTTGAGGTTTAAATGAGCCCGGATCGGTCAGCGACAAGGTCACCTCGGTGACAGGCTGGGTCCTCATTTACACGGTCCAGACAGACCTAAAGCCACAGGGGAGACGTCCAGCTCCCACAATGGTCAGCTGCCACTGCTTCTCGGGCCGTGTCTTCCTGTTTAGGCAACAATACAATCGTGTTGTAAGGAAGTATTACTCCTAATTATTGCTTTAAACGTCAAAATATGTCTGATGCTCATCAACATCCGCACAGTTGATTGTTATACACGCGTGGCCCTTCTCCACCCCAACCACAATTGATCACCGGCTACTCATAAACCGCACGAAAAGTGATGACATAAATATTTTTTAAGGAAGTGAGAAATAATTGATGAACATAATTCTGATCAATAAATCAAAGTAATATCAATATTTGTTCACTTATAAAATGATGAAGATAGGTAGTCCGATCAATACAGGCTACTCAGCATAGGAAATGTAAGCGAGAGGTACCTATGTCATTCAGGCCCGAATCGGCTGTAATACATAATCGAACTAACAAATCTGATAATGATGTTGTAACATGCAAATTTGCAATTATTGCTGAAGTAAAATAATATATCGATATACTCGAATGAACTGAATGAAATGAATGGCAACATTCAGTCAATGCGGAACATGTAATTGGACAAACCATTCGTTCATTATAAACGTAGCGGAAGTTTTAATATTTGCCTCAAACCGCTGATTCGCTGTTGAGATTGTTAATCACCAATTAACATTCCCTCGTTCGATCTTTGACACGAGCGAATGCTAAAATCGTCGAGTGAATGAAATAACGAATCGGCGAATGTAAAATTGTGAAGAAACGTGTTTAATTGTATTTAAAAACTAGTACGTCAATTACATAGCTGTCATTTGCGTTTTGTTATTCCAAGTCTGATTCTTTTTTGTTATACCACGTTTTATAGTGACTGACGTTTCATGTCAAGTCACACGGGAACGCTGTCGAACGGGATAAAAAGTATCCTATGTCCGTCTCCTGGCTCGAAGCTACCTCCCTACCAATTTTCAGCCAAATCTGTTCTGCCGTTCTTGAGTTATAAGTGGTGTAACTAACACGACTTTCTTTATATATATAGATTAATTGGTACTTCTATGATCATGTTTTTTGCGAGTCCAGCCGTATTATTTTGGGATTTGGCAGCCGTCATCCATAGAATTCGTATGTAGAGAGGTAAAGAGGATAGACTCTTTTATATGGACCTCCTTCACAACTTCCTGCACTTGGCCATCCAGATTGACCTCACGTCACCCGCGAGCGAAGACTACGCTTTGACGTCAACGTTCTCCTATTATTTAGTGTTAACAATTCCCTAGTTATGGATCGAATGAAATCTGACACAGACACAAAAAATACACATGAAATGTTTTTCCTGCCAAAAAATGAATTGGGTTATATTTTACGTAGGTAAAGTCGCGAGGCATATCAAGGAACATAATTCAGGAACCATAAAAATATTACAGTGATTTCTCGTATTGTAAGCGTTTAAAGTGACATGGTGTATGTAGACTATGAAGGCGATAAAGTCATTCAGTATTAAATTGTTTATAACAACTATTAGCGAAGGTAGCGATAATCTTCCCACCATGGTTCAAGCCTTGTCGTGGCGGTGGGGCTTAGTAGCCTGGGGTGAACCGAAGCCAATTAAACCGAGGGGGATCTTTGCACCCCTCTTATAAGGAGAGGGAACCTAAGAGCAACAGGAGGTGGCGCTTTTGCGCACGGGGCAGGGGGCGAGGATGGGAACCTCACCCCATTGCACTGTCTCAAAGTCGGTGGGGTTGTCCTGTAGTGCTGGGCAACCACATCTGTGGAGGTGGAGTTGGTCCCTTAGGGGGCTGACTAGCCATCAAGGTGCCCTGATGATTGTTGCTCCGGGGCATCCCACCAAGGGCGGCACTGATGACACTCGTAGTGGTTTTGTGGGTATTCGGCACTATCATGTGCCGCGAGTCCCACACACCACTGGACCCCACCCAGGGCCGGTAAAGGCGCGTAAATGCGATTCCCCGCGTTAACAAAAAAAAAAAGTAGGTAGCGATAATCTAAAATGATAACCCCTACTAAACATGCAACATGCTCCGTAAACTTTATTAAGTACGTCATTATATTGTATAGTGTGTGTGTGTCCCGGCTTCCAGTCTCAGGTTGGACTAAGCGGCGTTTTTGGGATTTTACAATTTCTAACAACACCTCGAGGTCAGGCGGTGTTACACTCCTGTAACTTTAGCCGTCGATTCTGCGCCTTATTCCTTTCGGTCGTGACGGATTGCCGTCACATTTGAATAGGAGAATGAGGGAATTGAGAGTGCACTTGTGCCTGTTTGCACAGGCTTGTGCACTATAATGTGTCCTGAGCCAGTGGCTCTTCTCAAGATGTCCGAAATTCGGCTCGGAGGAGGACATGTTTATATATAGGATAACAAGCGAGGCGATTCGTGCAAAGGGACGACCATAGATACCTTCATACAAACACAGCAGTTGCGAAGACTCTTTATCTGTTCTGACGGTACCCGTTTGCATCCCAATTATTTAGACACTTATTTAGATGTAGGATGATATCTAAAAAAAATTGTAAGAAAATATAGATTGAAGTCTTTACGCGTATGTTACTCATTAAAGCAAAACCTTAACGGATAGTAAGTAGTAGTTTTATTGTAACAAATACGATATGGTTTATTCATAAACATAAATAGTCGATTGCGTAACGGGCGTTTAATTCAACCTCCCAAGTCTAATAAGAACTTTTATTTTCAAACCGTCAATCTGTGAACCCTCTGATGCCTTCAAAAGATAAAAGTCTTGAAAGAATTATTTCCCGGAGCCGATTCAGAAAGTTTTCCGCGGCGTAATGATTGAAAGACATTTTCACGTCGCATTAAGTGCCTTTATATTATTCATAGGGAGCTGCCCCGCGTCGGCGTGTGACTTGCGTTTTAGCCGCGGTACATATTTAATGCCCCGATCAGGTTTTCGACCTACTTCATATAGTAGCGTAAACAAGGTATGATAGGTAAGAAATAGAAAGAACAACAAGAAGTCGCTTCGTCTGCTTTCTAACAACCTCCTTAACTATCATATGCGTAATTGCTTTTTTTATAGAATAGGGGAGCAAACGAGCAATCGAGGCTTTTTACGACTATAGAACGCCTATGAATATCCACATGATTACTATGCCAATACGTTACCAGTTCGACCCAGTTCTGTTGCACAGGTGGATGTAGTGTCATGCACCATGCATGGCACTACCTCCTCCTATGCAGCGTGCCACTACCTCTGCCTGAATGTATGTTATAATGTTATTCTTGTGGCAAGACTGATCGCCAGTGGATCTACCGGATGGCAATGTTTGTAGATAGTGTGGCCACTGGCGGTTGGAGCGAGGCACAATGCTTGATAACATTCACAGTGTTACTGGAGTAGTCTACTTTACTACTGTGTAGCGGTCTCGTGGATAATGTGGGAAACTTTCGTGCTTTCAAACAATTTCGTCATAAATATTACTGGCAACAAAATAACAGGACTCGAACATACGAACACCCCAGAATAACAGGAGTCGAACATACGAACACCCCAGAATAACAGGAGTCGAACATACGAACACCCCAGAATAACAGGACTCGAACATACGAACACCCCAGAATACTAAGTAAAAAAAAAAAAATATTGGCGTAATCAACATGATCAGATAGAAATTTTCTACATCTCCGTGGTACATCGCGACTGGGCTTCACCTGGCTGCTCTCTCCTTTTCTTGGCTCTTACAAGTCATTGCAATCTTGGACTGTCTCCCGCTTCGACTAGGGAGCGAATCTGAAATTACTTCCCACTCCCC
>JAFELO010000836.1:609258-625216 GCA_017140195.1 Eumaeus atala
CCCCCTATTTTCTTCTGATTGAATTCGTTGCGGATCCCAACACAGTTTTTAGCTTTTACTTTGGGCTCCCTGCGATAATATCAAAGGGTCATAAGTGGTAGCCGCTGTATTCCTGGCTGACAGGAGCAGCAGCGTTGGGAACGCGGGCCAAGCCCGTTAAAAAGCAAACCAACGAGCAAACGGATCTGGGCTGGGCTCACAATGGGCGACATCTGCATTACAGAAAATATTGCGCATTTCTTATACTTAAATAGGGCAAGCGGACATTCAGTGGCTTTTTATGGCTACTGACGACCACATAATTAAGACATCCACGTAATTATCATGCGGATGCGTTACCTTCCTTCCTCTCGTTCAATGGACAGGAGAATAACCACTAGGATTAAAACACCAGTGACTTAGCGGTAATGTGATGTGAGCGACAAGTACCCGCTGGCCCAATTGGCCTCCTTCATAATAAGGCAACCTTTTTTTTTTAAATATATCTTTGACTCATTCCCTCCTATTTGACCGTACCGATGCAAAATGCACGAAATGCGATAACATAACCACCTGGTGTTATCATAATGTTAAGTCAAAGTGGCCCTTATATAAGTGACAGTGGCTTTTCAGGATGATATGATTATAGATTTATATAAGTGACAGTGGCTTTTCAGGATGAAAGTACTATCGCGTTCAGAACGCCTGATGCAAGAAGGCAAAATCCATTAACGTGGTTTTATAAAAAAAGGCATAAGTTAAGTGGTAGTGAGCTAATGTTAAGCTCAGCGAACATAAACGCTGCGGCAAAATAAATATTAGCAAAAATATTGCGGAAAGTTCAGTGGGAAATCTTGATTTATCACGACCTGTTAGGCTTAATATAAGGCTGCCAACACACACGGATTTGTGAATTTATAATGTTATTCACTGAAATGACAGAAGATTAAACATATTAGAAATGGACTTGCTAAAACATCAAGTGTCGCTTTCTCGTATTTGTATTGTGCTAAAACAAAAAAGAAAAGTTAAATCATGATTTAATAAAGAAATACAATAAATAACTCTACTTTCTATAACTACATATAAATAATCTAGCTTATTATTTAAGAGCCATGTTTAATATTACTTACCTTTCCCTAATAAATATAATTTCTGTATTAGTTAAACGTGTCCTTAATTGGTCGAAATAACCATCGGTACACAAGCCATATCACTTTCCAAAGTTGACAAGTTTCCTTCATTGCTTTAATTTTAAATAACCGTTTCATGTTTTTTTACCGGGCTGGTCACACAATACTTTCCGACCGCTGGTACTCCTGGGTCTTGATGAGTGAAAGCGGCTACCACGTCTGTTGATAAAAGGAATCCCGAGGCATATGCTAAAACCATTTTGATACCCACAACCAATTTTTAGGTAGAGGTAGTGCCATCCATGGTGCATGACACTACATCCACCTATGCAACGGAATTGAGCCTGCACGACTGGTGAAGTACCTCTGGCTCACTTCATACCGCCGTAAAATGACAGCGACGCTGTCACATGTTGTGCGGTTTATGAGTAGCCTGTGGCCCATTGGTGGTAATGATAGGAGGGCAACATATCTGCGTAACAATCATGCGAATGTATTCATCAAAAGGCTCCGATTGTTCGTTTGCCCCCTTATGCTATAAAAAAACATTTATAAGCAAAACAGTGGAAGTAATGTGGTTCCAGGCCCGCAAAAGTAACATAATTTTTCTAAAACATACCTAAAATAATAAAAATTTATAGAGTCTTGGCGTCCTAGCTTATTACTTTTCTGCCGAGCCACTCACTGGCACATTCCGGCAATATATTTTACTTATAACAATTAAACGATGAAGTTGGAGACGAATGTGTCTGGAGTTAAGTGCTGCGACAAACTCCATGGCGATATTTCCAATGCAAAAGTGACATGTGAGCTTTTTATATGTCGAAAATAACGATACATTTGGAGAGTTTGAAGACGGAGGATTGCGAGATTGAAATTATTTTACTTGTCTAAACATTTTATATCATGTCCTATTTGTGGTTTAATTAATAACATAAGTGCATGTTCACAGTGTCCGTAAGAGTAGTTTCATTGGAATGAGAAATATTCGCATAAATATTTTATAGTTTTAAAGGGGACAAATTGGCAATCGACTCCTTTTTATAACTCTCCAATATGGACGCACCTATAATGTCGTCATGTTGCTCTCCTGAAATGATCTTTATCATTCTAAGATCATTCTAAATCTTCTAAATCCTCTTAATTATTTTCAGAAAGCCATAAATTTGCCAAACATACATAAATCGTACGGCTAATCGTCAGCCTGTAATGTCCTATTTGATTACTTTCCATCGGCTGACGTCAAGCTCGTTGCACTGAACATTTTAAAGAACAAAGTATTTTTGTGTGCCCCAAGTCTTAACAATATAGTCTATTTTAGGATTAGAGTTATTGTGGACGCATTTGGGTTCTGTCATCCCGGCGAGTTCAAAGGATTCGTAGCAGCTACTGACAATGGAGCACATCCTCATGTCTTTGAGTCAAATCTTTGCATTTTGGAGTCGAGTTAGGAATTTTTAGATTCGAGTTAGAGGTAAAGTTCCTAACTTGGTTTGTAGGGTTAATTTTCGTCTTCTCTCCTATGAGCCACCGGCTACTCATACCGCACGAAGCCGCGTCAAAATATAATTTATTTCTAGCTTATATGTCATTCCTGAATAATTGCTGTACCTCTCTTTTTGTGAAACAATAATCATATTCTTGTGTGAGGTATTGCCATAATGCATTGCAGCTGAATTGGGCCGGCGCGACCGGGATGTACCTCTCGCTCACATAATATCGCAGTAAACTGACAGCTATACTGTCGCGTTTTGTGCGATTTGTGAGTCCGGTGGCACATTGGAGGAGAGAAGAAAATTAGGGCAAATCCATGACGGTAATCTATGGGCGTCGGTAGTCGACAAAGATTCCTCCCCTATACTATATAAAAAAGTTACCTACCATAACTCATATTAATACCCATGTAAACGTTACACAGTTAAAATCCAAGTACCAAACAAAAAGACTGCGAAAACAAAGTCGTTAATCAGACTGGTCTTAAAATTTACAAACACTTTTTGCGAAGGTTAATTGCAGGACAGAGATGTCGCCCAATTTGTGCTCAGATAAAAACCAACACCAGACTAAAGCTCCGTACCACACTTTACGCTCCGAAGTGCACTTTGAAACCTCACATTTAAAGTCCAAAGTGAAATAACGTGTCACTTCCGTAATTAGCAGTAAAACACTCATCCTATTATAACATAAGCTGCATCTTAAGGAGTCGTGTCGGCGGCGGAATTGTTAAATGTTTCACTAAGTGGCTTTCATACGTGTAAGTGTCATTAGTCGAGTCTCAGTACACCCGGGGGAACACGTTGCCGTGGGCGCTGTGTATTATAATTATGTGCTTTATTAATTACCAGGCGTATGTTCTAATGTTCGAGGAATTTCACTGTACTTTTAATGTTGCTTTTTTTTATAAAATAGAGGAGGCAAACGAGAAATCGGACACTTTTTACTACTACCGACTCCCATGAACATCCACGTAATTGCTATGCCGATACGTTGCCCTCTTTCACATGTCGAATCTTTGCCAGGGGGCTCTAGAGCATGTGGTCAACTTCTTCTTACGGACCCTTTTCATGCCCCTTGCATGAAAAGAAGTACATACGACCATGATGCCATTAAAAGAGCTCAAAATCTATTAGTGAATTATGTATACGTTTAATTTGATATCTATATATATTATTAGTAAAAGTGCCTAAGAGCTGTCCCTAAAATATTTTCATGCGGTTTTCACGAAGGGATAGAAAGAGTTACTTGGTAGGCTTTACAGTATAATTACTTGAGTTAGCAATCCGGCAAGTACCGGAAAACTACTAAACGGGGCCGAATCGCTTTGAGCTTGCGTAATAACATTGGTTATTAAAATGACTTTTCTTTGAAGAGGTAGTGACATACTGCATAGGATATGCATAGTTCATGACACTACATCCTCCTATACAACGCAACTGGGCCGGCACGACCGCGGAGGTACCTCTCGCTCACATAACACCGCCGTAAAGTGACATCTTCAGTTTCGCGTTTCGTGAGGTCTGTGAGTAGCTGGTGGCCTATCGACGGCGACGCATCGGCAAAGTAATTATGTGGATGTTCATGGGCGTCGGTACTCGCAAAGATGCTCAGATTGTACTTTCCCCCCCACTCTCTATGAAAAAGAATGACTCCGTATATCTTGGGAGAGGGCCTCATGCATAAAATCGTAGATGTCATTTTATCGGTTTTCAAATTGTACTCTTCGTAAAATAGTTTGCATAACGCTTATGTTACAGGTTACAAACCCAAGAAACTTACTCGTGAAACTTAAAAGCATTTCTTTCTTTTCCTCTTCGCGAACGAACATAATCAGCTTTTCTCAAGGAGTATCAGATTTTCCACTGGAGGTCTTCAATCATCACCACTACCTGACCTTATTAATGAAATGCGTCTTCTTTTCATTCTTTTAACGGCCTGAGATACTCGTTATAACAGTCGAACGATTTGGTTGAATGGCAGGTAATGAAACATTTTATTAGTAAATTGTAAATTTACGAACAGAATTCAAATTATCTGTACCAACATATACTACTAGAAGTTTTACATCCCTAAAACTTCCGAGCATTCTTACGCAATAATTCATCTTCTAAGATAATGTCCAAGTTTCTTGTATCATAAATGGGAAAGTTTAAAAGCTTTTTTGCAATATTCCGCGGGCAAACTGCGACCTTTGCACGCGAGTGTTCTTAAAAAAGGTTACAGTTACAAACCGTTAAGTTAAGGTTGAATGTGTGTTCAGGAAAATATCACAGAGCGAGTTTAGTTAAAGTGTATCATGGTAGTTCAAGCTTGTGGAAAGTATACGTGTGATATTCGATTCGGAATGACGCCTAGTATAATATCGCGGAAGCGTTTAGAGTTTTGAATTGCAAGTTATCAGTTATACCTTTTTTATTCGTTCATCTTTTACACTTATAAGAACCTTTTCTTTTTTGACGCGCAGAAACGCATATACGCGTCTTTACAGGCCCTGGGTGGGGTCCAGTGGTGTGTAGGCTCGCGGTATATTGTAGTTCCGAATAGCCACAAAAACGTGAGTGCCATCAGTGCCGCCTTTGGTGAGGTGCCCGTGAACAACGAATCACACCGTGCGCAAAAACACCACTCCCTGTTGCTCTTTTGTCCCAATACGGGCGCAAAGAGCACCACGTTCGGTTCAATTGGCTTCACCTGGGTTCACCCCAGGCTACTGAGCACACTTTTAAGAACCTGGCACAGCTTAGCAAATAATATGCTTAAGATATAATACGCTATGGTATTAAATCTATAAAGTAGCTGTCTTTTGTTCACCAAACTGACTTCAATTCGAAGGTTTCCCCTTTTCACATTCAAATTAACGCCCAACAGTTTTTGATAATTCTATTTTTACCATTTTTTGACTTGCTGCAAGACTATTTGTATTATGAGTTTGCACCGAGGTTCCCTTTTAAAACGATAAACATTCTTTTGAAAATGTTAAAATTCGTTTTGCCAGATGCATACCAATTCGTTTTGCCAGATGCATACCAATTCGTTTTGCCAGATGCATACCAATTCGTTTTGCCAGATGCATACCAATTTCATTCGAATCCGGTGAGTCGTTTTGCGTGTGAGCTTCCACATTAATAATAGGATTATGACACAAATTTCTAACATTTTTTTTTCATTTCTTTACAGATTAATCTTGACGTCACATGTTTCAATAGCCGTCAACTGCCAGATCATGACTGTGACGTGGCAAACGTCGGCACCAGTTGGTAAGCTGGTTTTCATGTCGCCCCTGCCGTGGCCACTTATTTATGTGAAGGGATCTTCGGACGTGACGTACGCAGCGTCGGAGGCATTTGAAGACTAAATCGCCACTACCACGGGAACTCGACGTTATTTTTTGTTTATTACACAGGGGGGTATCAAGCAGTCTCTTCGCTTCTAGTAACAATTGACGAGTGAAAGCTTTTAAGTCTCTGGCGCAGAAAGATGGAAATTTTTCTGTGTATGATTTCGATGTGGCATTTTCCCCTCAAAAGCCAGTTTCTCTGCCCTAGTTTTGATGTACGTTTGGTAAAAATCAGTTCAACAGTTTGATGTCAATCCACTCTTTACTTATTGTATAGGTATTTTTTTTTATTACGTTACCTGGTAAGGGACTTGTAATGCCAAGAGGGATTTTAGTTGCGTTGTCTTTCTATAGGATGGACAGATAAATGTATAGATAGACTTTGATCCGTCGATCACAATCACACAAAATACGACGGCGCAGTATGCAAATGACAGTGACTCTAAGAGCTATTCCTTTGTATGCTGCATATTAAGTTATGTTCTAAGCTATGACCCCGCTTGATTATATACTCACAGTTCATGTACACTAATTGTGTGTGTGTGTGTGTGTGTGTGTGTGTGTGTGTGTGTGTGTGTGTGTGTGTGTGTGTGTGTGTGTGTGTGTGTGTGTGTGTGTGTGTGTGTGTGTGTGTGTGTGTATATTATGTTGGTGTTCAATAAATAAATTGTAAGATCGACAACGTGTAGTAGGGGGAACGGAGACTCCTCGCAAAACGCAAATAATTTCCCATCACTTGAGTTCTTAGTAAGCCGTATTTCCAATTTTCAAGAATAAACACCACTTAGATGAAACCCATTCTCAGGGACGCGATATGCGATAAAGTTAAGGTATACCGGGAACTTTACATCACAAATGAGGCGGGACGGTAATGTATAGGGAGGATAGTTTTAGCGTCTATTAAATGATCATAGATGGCGCTGTGATAAAATATAGCAGAATTATTCATTTAATACGATACCATTTTTTTGTAAGGCTGAAGATGAGCATTGTAGCGTTGACACGACCCGGGGAGGGAGACCTCTCGCTCCCTTGATGGCGCTGCAAAGCGACACCCATGCTGTCGTGATTTGTGCGATTTTCCAATGGCTCACAACTGGAGTGTGGGAGGGGTCTCTGCGTGATGCCGATGTTTATGAGCGCCGAAGATTTACCCCTTATTGTACAAAACATCTTTATCCTTTACTAAGTAGAAGGAGTTACAATAAAATTTATTACACAACATTTTGTAACACTAAGATGCCTGTGTGTATGCATGTGATCGATTTTTTCAAAATCTACTGTTCCATCAATGCGCAATTCCCGAGAAATGTCTTAGTGCGAAATTGCACTTGTTATCCACGACAAAAGCTAGTTGTATATGATTATGCCGCATTACCATAAATATTCTTTGTATTGATTGTTATTCTGAACATAAAAACACAACAAGCCAAGGTGCAAACAAGAGAGCTTTTAATAATATTAAAGCGCACAAAAGCAATAGACAGACAAAAACAATAGGAAACAATCTCCTCAGATCTGCTTTGTTACCAGCGGATTATAGAAGGAAATGTCTGCGGATTATGAATTCATTGTGTATATTGATAGCAACTGGTTGCTATTAGATTGCTATTATATAATAATAATAATAATAATAATAATAATAATAAATAATAATAATAATTACGATAATAATAAACTAAATAACCATACTAAATACTTGCAGAATTGAAAGAAAATGAAATCTGAATTCATATAATAATCGTATAGTTTAAGTGCTTGGTGCACGCCCGTGCTTAGAGTATAATTCACACCTGAATGTGAATGTGTGATGTGAATGAAATAAATTTTATAAAAATAATAATAATAATAACAATAATAATAATAGGAGACTTTTGACGGCTAACGAAGCCCATAGACGTACGTACAGCTGTAATGCAGATGCGTTGCCCTATTTTCTTTATCAAAAATCCCACCCGGTAATCACAAACCGCTCGAAACACGACAGTATAGCTGTCTCTTCACGTTCGAGCCGGCCCCCTTTCGGCTGGTACGCAGCATGGCACTTGTTCTTACTAACTTTTTAATTTCTATAGCACTTATATTAAATTGCTTTAAGGCTTTTCAAATCTACCAAATTTGTCCGAGTCCGACAAATCTGGTCTTTTTTGATTGCTGATACTAGAGGTTTTGTTTGGCCATATATTTTTATTGTTTTTGTTATATAAGTTTTCATTATTAAATATAAATCATTTTATTAAAATATTAGTTTATATTGTGCTCGGTTTTAGCCTAATTGCCTACGCAATGTAAGGGTAATGGCATTGGGAAGCGACAAATTTTTTCTGTAGCCACATATAATAGGTTTTACAATTTAAGCAATTGCGTTGGTCTAGTGAGTGGTGGAGCAATTTATCTGGTGGTTAACTACGATCTGTCTGGCAAATTTATTGTTTATAGAGGCCAATGAGCAGACGGGGTCGCCACCAGCTCGGCTGATGGTTTTGCAGCCGGACTTTCACAACCCATTTCAAATTTGAAAGTTTTCTTTTTGTTACTTCGCGTCGCGCGTCGTTTAGACTTGTTTTGAATGTACTGAAATCACTAACTCTTACATACCTTAATAATATACCTTATACAATTTATCATCAGCTTGAGATGTCTGGGCTATTTGGCTCCGGTTTTTCGTTTGTCCCCTACACTATAAAAGAAAAATGTAAGACGTGGGACAGGGGAGGGGGCTCACGCTGACATGATGCCAATCAGTGACAGCTATGCTCAATCGTTATTCCTTTCACAACACTTAATTCCCGATTTCCGAGATTATCCGAGTATCCGCTGCCTTTTTAAACGTCCGCCACTCCCCAGCCTCCACCCCCTCTGCACGGATTCTATTTTTAAAACTTTCCGAGGATTATTTCGAAGTTGAATTAGTGACTGAAATTACTATTGAATTTAAAGATATTTCCAATATCTTTAAAGCAAAGTGTTGCTAGAAGTCGATACTCGCGAATTTACCGGACTTTGTTATTAGAAGCAAACTGTTTGCTATTCCCTTATTTTAAAAAAAAAACAAGCAAAATCTAGGCTTAGTGGAATATTTGTTATGTTAGGAATATGGTTTTATGAATTTGAGCTCCCCCGCGACTTTACAATACCACAAACAATATTTGATTCCGTTGAATATTTTTCTCGCTATTTTTTCATGTCTACCAAATACATTAAAAAATCCGTATCAGAGGAGTTCGAACACAAATACCATAACATTATTTTACTATTTCAGAAGTGATGCGACTTTTATATAGTAAGTACAAGTAGTGATTACCGACGCCCATTAACATCCGCATATGCATGTGCATGATGCGTTGCCCTCTTTGGCTACCGGCCAAACCCGTCGACAGCATACAGATCACTTATAAGGCAGTACGATTTGAGTGAGTGGTTCCCCGCTCGTGCCGACCCAATTCGGCTGCAATGCAGCACAAATATATTGGAATCTTTAGTAATTTATTTGAACGGCATTCAAACGTTAGTGACATATCAATCGTCAAGTGCTCGCACCGGCGTCGTCCGTACTAAGACCGTTATATGTCTGCCAGCGGGGCAATTAGTCGATATTTTAAAGGACGCAAAAAATAGATACGATGGCTTTTGGTTAATCCTATATTTTTTTTGTGAAGTTTATTTTTAAATAATTTAAATTTTAAAGAAACTGTTCATGTTTTTTAAAAAAGGCACCAGAAAGAGGGTAAGCAGAGTATAGGAGAGCTGCAAGATGTTGTTATTGCTTCATTGAATCTGAATCCGGAGGACACGTCCGGGGAGGCCACCGGGCGATATAACATAGACGTGAGATGTGCATACTGTCGCGTTTCTCTTTTTTTTATAGCAATAGGGGGCAAACGAGCAATCGGAGCCTTCTTACGACTACCGATGCCCATGAACATCCACATAATTACTATGCCGATGCGTTGCCCTCCTTTTCCCCCCGCCCCAATGGGCCACCGGCTACTCACAAACCGCACGAAACGCGACACTGAAGATATCAGTTTGCGACGGTATCATGTGAGCGAGAGGTACCCCGGTCGTGCCGGACCAATTCCGTTCATGCACCATGCAAGGCACTACCTCCTCCTATGCAGCATGGCACTACCTCTTCCTTTCGTGCTGTTTGCGTGTTGAGTGCGTTGGCCCATTGGGGAGTGGGCAAGTTTCTTGGCCCTCCTTTCTTCCTTTTCTACAAAGGGCCAACTTAAAAAGCTACCAGAAGAGGATATTACTATATATGTATGTTTGCTGTATTTCACGCAAAACACCGCTGAACAGATTTGCATTATAGTGCATATCTGGAATACCATAAGAAATTAAACTGCCTTTTGGGAGTATCTCCTGGCTCACTGTAGGGAGGAAAGGGAAGGAGGGCAACACATTTGCTCACTTATATGGATAACTGTGGCCGTCAGTATTCAGTAGTTTACACCTTTATATAGTATAAAGAAAAGGCAATTTTGAATAAAATCATTTTCATTTCATTGAAGTTACCTAAGTTTAGTAATGAATGTAGAGGATGGCATTCCGTTCTCTCTACCTACCCCATTGGGGAGCTGGCGTGAAGATGTGTTGTTGCTGTTCTTGAAGTTGTTTATTACTATTCTATTTATGTACGCTGAAACAAAGCTACTATATATTAACATCCCCCGCACTAACTTGAGCTTAACGGATCTCAATCGTCCCAAGTGTTACTGATAGAATCCCCCAACTGGATGGTCTATGTATAGCCCCCATGGTAACCCTCTACCGATCACTCGTCGTTTAAATCATGGTTATCTAACACCATGTTAAGCTCACCGACAATACTTTTTCTTAGCCATAAAGTGAAATATCCCTTCGTAGCATATTATGCAACATAATATTTGAAGCCTTTAGAGAACTGCTTAGACACACTCCACAGACATTCGCACAAGCATACGTACGTACTGTTCACTGCACATGTTCGCCTGTTTTGTACGCACAATGACAATAACAATTATTTTTCTTTTTTGGGCTTGGCCCACCACACTTTCTCACCGCTGTTATTCTAGTATCTCCAGGGTTCACAGTGGCCACCAAACGCGACCCTATGATATGACCGCAGGGAGCCCGAGAGAGCGCCTAAACTGCCTTGGGACTCGCGACGAAATTATTCAAAATTTTAATCAGGGGTAGGAAGCGTTTCCAGTTTCTTTCCCTGGCACTAATTTTTATTTAACTCTACTATTAACAAGGATTTACACATCCAGTGGGTACATATCCTGTGGGTACATATCCTGTGGGTACATATCCTGTGGGTACATATCCTGTGGGTACATATCCTGTGGGTACATATCCTGTGGGTACATATCCTGAGGGTACATATCCTGTGGGTACATATCCTGTGGGTACATATCCTGTGGGTACATATCCTGTGGGTACATATCCTGTGGGTACATATCCTGTGGGTACATATCCTGTGGGAACATATCCTGTGGGTATATATCCTGTGGGTACATATCCTGTGGGTACATATCCAGTGGGTACACATCCAGTGGGTACATATCCTGTGGGTACATATCCTGTGGGTACATATCCTGTGGGTACATATCCTGTGGGTACAATAATACGTGTCTGAGTGGTTAACGCTTAGGACTGCCACTCGGGTAGTCCAGGTTCGATCCCGGCCATGCACCAATGAGTTTTCCAACTTAAGTACATTCTCCTAGTGCGCTTACGATAAGGGAAAACATTATGAGGAAACCCAGATTCATGTGTTCGGATTCGTGCTAATCCAAGATTGGCCCTGGTTTCCCTCCTGGGTGGCAGAAGTCAGACAACAGTCGCTATGTGTAGAAACTGGCACCCTCGTCAAATCCCCCATATGAGGTAGCCGACCTCGATATCATCTGATGTAGAAACGGGATAGGACGAAGAAGGTGTTCATAATAAAGTACTAAATAACTTATTAGTCTATAAATAGCCCCGGGATAACCTGCCGTCAATCATTCGTTGTACTACCATGCTTATAATTTCCGTTACTAAGAGGTGATTCGATTGTCCTGATGAGAATTAAAAATTAAATGACCGCATCTATCGATTGATTTGACTTGTTCTGAACAAGGTTCCACTGGCCTCCCCGCCATGGTACAAGCCTTGTCGTGGCGGTGGGGCTGTAGCCAGGGGAAAACCCAGGTGAGGCCAATTGAACCGAGGGGGATGCTATTTGCACCCCTGTTATAAGAATAGGGGGCAAAAGAGCAGGTAGAGAAGGCGCTCTTTGTACACCTCTTATAAGAAGAGGGGAAAAGAGAGTAAGAGATCAGAAGGCGGTTTTGAGCACTCGGCAAGAGGCGACGGTGGGAACCACACCCCAATGGACAATCCCAAATTTATCTATCCACTGTCTATATCGTCGGTCCCCTAGGGGACTGACTAGCCGTTGAGGTGCCCTGATGATTCATTGTTCCGGGGCACCTCACCAAAGGCGGCACTGATGGCCCTCGCGGTGGTCTTGGTGGGTATTCATCACCATAATGTGCTCCGAGCCCCACACGTCACAACCCGTGAATGCGTTTCCCCGCGTCAGCGAAAAAAAGGGTCCCACTGACCTGAGTATTTTGGCGTGTGACCTGAGTATGGTGCTGTACTTGAGAGATGAACATCAAGTCTCATTCATCAGTCATCATCTCAATTTATTCTACTACAAATACAAACATCTTTATCGTTCCAGGTGTTCATAATATAAGCCCCTAACTCGTTCCTCTTTAAATAGCCCCTTGATAACCCGCCATTGATCACTCGTCGTGCTATGAATCATGGTTATCTAACGCCCTACTGCGCCCTGCGCGTGCCGAGGTATTTTTGGAACGGAAACGTCCCATCCGTTCGTTGGGGGTCCAGGACGTTGAACTGACGTTCAGGGGCGTAAGTATTTCAATATTGAAGGTATTTATTTGTTTGTTATCTGTGACTATGTCCTTGCCTACCCAACTGCACCTGAAGGAGAATATTCCTTTTCGTGTGTAAGTATGTAGATTTTTATCCTGCAAGAGTTTCAAATGAGGTGTTGTTAGATTCGTATTGTAAACGCAGGTCACACTGGGTTTTATGTTTTACAACTTAATACTTTTTGGTGAATTTATACGATATTCTTGCTATCGACATATAGATGGCCAAGACATCCGCACTCTCGTTACGTCGACATGAGCGACACCTCCTTCCCTAGTCCTAGCAATTGGGCCACCATTGGAGACTCACAAACAGGGCGAGACGCGATAGTAACCACTCTCTACTTTGTGGTGATGTTGTGTTCGCACCTCTCCGCACCTTACAATTTGACTCAGACATAATGATGAGGTCTGTAGATTAATACGTGAAGTAAAAAAATCCCTCCTTTTTAAAGAATTACGCGAATAGAAAAATTTATGTTTCAATTTTCTCTCTCAATTAAAAATCATTTGTGTGTACATAAAATAGTAGAAAATCAATTTAGTGTTGATGATATATTATGAGATTTGGCAAATTTAAATAACTCCCGCGACTAAGCTCCGCGCCATTCAAACATTGGTCCTAAATAATAATCTATTCAATTACCATTTTGAAACACTAATTAAGTTTACTTAAATATATTACTACATTTTACTTAAATATATTACTACACTTTACTAAAACGCGTAGGTGGTCTGATGGTGATCAATATAAAAGCTATAGCATTGGCAATTCCGAATTCAAATAATTCCCGCTGCGAAGTTCCGCGCTATTAAAATATTGGTTATAACGAATTCTATTCCCATTTTGAAATACTGATCGAGTTTGCTCCGGCGCAAACGAGGCGGAGGAAACTAGGCGGCGCTTCTTCCGTCGTCGCTTCCCGTGACGTCACGACGGCTGTCCCATCTGTAGCGCCGACGCTTACACCGATCAGTACCTTTCCACTCGTGTATAACTGAAGTGCGCATTCGTTGTTCCGCTCAAAACAGGACTTCCCCATACGTCAATTTGTAAAACGAGAATATTTTTTTAATTTGCTCGGAAGCAACTCATTACAATGGCTGCTATTTATTACAATAAAACTACTCTTACGGATTTTATCGCGGTTTATTTAATTATTTAACTAGCCCAACGTCACAGAAGCTTTACAGCAACCATGGTTACGGGTAGACTGAGATGACAGATGCCCCGATGTTATATTGTATTAAAAGTCCCTGAATAATTATAAATATTTAGTTGTTCCGCTTAACACAAGTAACTATTATATCTTCCTGTTTTGAGGTGCTATGTCTACATTTTGATTTGATTATGTCTACCACTAGGTCTTAAGCAGAGGGAAGAACCCAGCCATCTTCTCTATTGAACCCAGCCATCTTCTCTATTGAAATTTCAGCGGCCATTCAGCATGCTCACAGTCCGCAGATATATAAACATATGCGGGATTCGCGACCTCTGGTGTAACTCCCGGACTAACCGCCACGTTACCGTTATGAGCTGAGCCTCCGGCTACTTACACCACGCGACAGCGAAGACCTGACGTCTTTACGTTTACGCCGGTACAGTGTACCGGAGAGGGTATGACACTACCTCTTACTGTAGCATTTTTAAAAAACTGTATACCACTTCCGCGTTCGGAGATAGTTATCGGTGTGACAGACGGCGCGGAGTGGCGCAGCATCCGTATGACGAGTTGAAATGAGATTTACGTTTCAATTTGCTGGAGAAAACGTCATTAAATCTTATCATTACTAAGGGTTAATTGTCTTTTTTATGATTGCAGCGGAGCTAAGGTTTAGTAGGAAGTGTTGGCTCGGTATTGTTTCCATGTCTTACTGTGTCCGGGATTCGATTTTAACTTTGTGTGTAAAGTACATTAAGTTTTAGAGGAGAGGTAGTGCCATGCTGCATAGGAGGAGGTAGTGCTATGCATACTGCATGACACTACATTCTCGTATGCAAAGGAATTGGCCGGTACGACCGGGGAAGTATCTCTCGCTCACTTGATACTGGCGTTAAGTGACAGCGTCACTGCCGCGTTTCGTGCGGTTTGTGAGTAGCCGGTGGCCCATTAGGGGCGGGATAATAGAAGGGCAGCGCATCTGCGAGACGAGGGGGTTGCTCTATAGCACCCTCTTCTTATAAGAGGGGTACAAGGAGCAACCCCCAGCAAGAAGAGGGGGCTAAAGAACAGGAGTAGGAGGTGCACTTTATACCCCTCTTATATGAAGAGGGGACAAAAGAGCAACAGAAGGAGGTGTTTCTGCACACGGGGCAAGGGCCCAGGATCACCCCATTACACTATCCCACAGTTAGTGGGGTTGGCCTGTGGTGCAGGGCAACTCTGCTGTGAAGGAGACATCGGCCCCTTAGGCGACTGACTACCCATCGAGGTGCCCTGATGATTCGTTGTTCCGGTGTACTTGACCGAAGGCGGCACTGATGGCACACGTGGTAATTTTTTTTTCGTGCTCTCGCGGTAGTTTGCGGCACTATGATGAGCCGCGAGCCCCACACACCACTGGAACCCCACTCAGGGCCGGTGAAGGCGCGTAAATATGCTTCCCCGCGTCATCAAAAAAAGTTGCACAACATTTTTTATGGTTTTCAAATTTAGGAATCAGATATGGAGGTATCAAAATTAAGCACTAATAAAGCAAACCAAAAGGACTTGAAAAAGAAGAGCTTGGCATTGTACTGGAGCCAAGTCGTGGCTTTCCGACTCCCGGGCAATTTTTACTACTAGTCTTCACTAAAATAATAAAGAGAAAACATTTGATTGTTTGTTTCTTTGCATTGAATAGGCTCTGAAACGACTGATTACTATAACATTATTTTACCATTAGAAATGTATAGTATCTCTGATGAACATATGCTATATAACATTAGAAGTGTATAGTATCTCTGATGAACATATGCTATATAACATTAGAAGTGTACAGTATCTCTGATGAACATATGCTATATAACATTAGAAGTGTACAGTATCTATGATGAACATATGCTATATAACATTAGAAGTGTACAGTATCTC
>JAFELO010000836.1:631174-656460 GCA_017140195.1 Eumaeus atala
TAGCTCCAGTTGGTACGGAACATGTAGCCCGACATCGCATTTGACGGGGTTTTTTTTACTTTAATGTCAATAAACATTCGAATAAGAGGTTATACAGACGGTTGCCATGTTCTCACATGCAGCGCAATTCATTCCGTCTCACTCGTGGAATATCTCGTTGTAAGAATGCAGCAATGTACAAAGCACCGAAATAAAATACTAAACAATTTAAAAGTCAATAGAATTTACAATAAAATTTTAACAAAATATCGGATAGGAGCGGCTTAAATGTGGCTCGAGTTGTCTAATCGCGTAGCTGATTAGCCTTTAGACTCAACTAGCTGGAGATAAACGGGGCGATGAGGTCAGAAGCTGCTCAAAATGGCCGACGCTGCAATACATTTTGGAATATATTTAAATTAAACGTGGGATTTGCAATATTTTAATTTATATTCAATAAATTATTTATTAGTTTTTATTCAATAATGTATACAAATGTAAGATGGAATATATTTCTATTTGAGTAGTAAATCCCTGAAGAGGAATATTTTAAAACATAACTGATTAAAGATCTAAGGCCATAATCGTCGTCATTATCATCAGCTACATCAATAACGTAATCAACATCCAGCTCCGAGCTCCTCTTGTTCGCCCACAGCATCAGGCTATTTTTGATGTTCTGTAAAAACTTGAACTTAATTATGTTCATTTAAATGCCTTTCCTAATTATTCGAATGAGAAATTTCGCACCCTTATTGCCGTTAATGACCGTAATCCAATGTACAAATACTCATTTCATTTCCGAGGCACATTTTAACAATTTTCTCCCTTCCTGTGTAAACGGCTGAAGAATTTTTAAAGGGGATTCCATGTTTACTCCATTAGGGTTGCCACTTTTAGGGACGCCACACGTGTTGCCTCGTTCAATCATTATTAAATTCCGTTTCTACCCACCCCTGCTCCAGGTGAATGACATCAGATGTTCGGCAGCTGAGCGTAAAGTAAATATGTGTTGATGTGTGCGGCAGTACAAAGTGAAAAGGGTTGTGAGGAAGCTTTGAGATTATTTCCGTAAATTAATTATTAGCTGGGTTTGAATCCGCTACCTGTAATGTCTTTATCTACAGTATACTAGTGACATTAGCATTGATTTACAAAAAAAAAACACCAAGATACACAGTTAGTGTTTCAAAATTGATCGTATAAAAGATGTGCACATTTCAATTTATACACTACAAAGTGTATAAATTGAAATGTGCACAAAGCAATTTTATATCATGCTCGTAAAGTTGATGATAAACTGAAATATAATTGCGTACAATCACGGATGCTTTAAAATGACAGTTCGTATGAAATCGTGTATCTTTTATTTTTGTAAATCAATGCATATTAGCAAAGTTTTTGTAGCTAAAGTATACAGATTTATAGACATGTTTTAGGAAGAGGTAGTGGCATGGTAGGAATAGGTAGTGCCATACCTAGTGCATGTTATACTATTTCCTCTTATGCAACGGAATTGGGCCGGGGAGATACCCTCACTCTTCAGTGTAACGTTTCGTGCGGTTCGTGAGTAGCCGGTGGTACATGGCGCGGGGGGGGGGGGTGGTGTAATTATGTGGATGTTCATGGGCGTCGGTAGTCGCAAAAAAAAGGCACTGATTGGTCGTTTGCCCCCCTATTCTATAAAAAAGATGAAACAGCTGCGTAAATCTATCTCAAGGAACTCATAAAATTTTCAATTCCATATTTAAAATTATTTTCGGGTTTATATATCCGTACTGAAGTTCTTACTTTTTGCCAAATTTAACCATTCTAGGTCAACTGCAAGTGTTCGCGCGATCCAATAGAAAATGTGAGCATAAGCGGTTGTATCTCTTGGTTGCACTGACCTAGAAATTTGGTATTTTATATGACGTGCAGGACGACGCAGAACTTGGTGTTTAATGTCCAACTTGATGAGTCTTAATCCTTCTACGCGTTCACGAGAAAAGGGGTCTCGACAGACGTACAGATATGCTGACAGACTTATAACAAAGTGATAAGAGTTCCTTTTTTCCTTCTAAGATACGGAACCGTAAAAAGAACTACGCGTACATCTTGATGATGATGATGTCCAAAATTAAACCTTCCCTTATACTTATCCTATACATCAAAGGTACATTTAAAATCTGGTCTATTTACTTGTAGTTGAATAAATTAAATGAGTACAACAAAGATAATCTGATGCCGCTTATTTGCCAACAAACAAGAAGCTCCCGTGGACCCTCATGGCCTCCTGAGGCGAAATAAACTGTCTGATTTAAGAGCGCGTCGAAAGCGGCAAAGATTAAATATGATTTGTAAGTAATTTATTTTTCCTTCTGAATTTTAGTATGGCTCGACCGGGGGGATACCTCACTCGATTCAGCCTTAAAAGTGACAGTAGCCTATGTTGTCACGTTTAGTGTGGTTTGTGACCAGTCGCATGGGGTGTAAATAGAAAATCGTATGATTGTTTGGATATTAATGAGCGTTAGTAGTCATCAAATGTCATATATAGATCATGTGACATACAGATACACATATTCAAGACTGCAACGCTAAAGTGCTGATCAATTCGTCGAGAGATTGCGGTAGTTTATCAAATTTGAGGATGGTTACATTGCGGTAGTTTATCAAACTTGAGGATGGTTACATTGCGGTAGTTTATCAAACTTGAGGATGGTTACATTGCGGTAGTTTATCAAACTTGAGGATGGTGACATTGCAGTAGTTTATCAAACTTGAGGATGGTTACATTGGAACCAGGTAAAGAAACAACTGGGGAGGGGAGGGCTATATTAAGATCTGCGATACTGTGTAAATTGAGGATACGCTGCTATTAGAGCATTTTGTAACATTGACAGCTACAGGTTACAAAATGATCGAAGGCAGACATTATTGCCTTTTTTTGACGCTGGAGAATGCATTTAGGCATGCCCTCAGATTGGGGCGAGCAGGGGGTTATGTGAGACTCGAGAGATGAAAGGAGCTCCTCCTACCCAATAAACCCCAACGGAGTTCCTTAGTATACAACCGCGACCCCAACAGCGAGTGCCCTTGAGGGTTCTTCTCGGGAGAGCTAGGTACTCTCCTAGTTACGGTAAGGTGTGCCTTGTCGAAAGGGTGACGAGTTCCCCCACTGACCCGTCACTCACCTACCCATCGTACCACCAACAAGGTATGTTGCGCCTGCGTCTTGAACCATTTGAGGAAGACTGCCTGACCGCTTCCCGTAGGCGTTCCGCTTCCTCTTTTTTACGCATTACACGTTTGACATAGGAGTCAGCCACATTCCAACCATCCTCACTGCCCAGCATGGCACGAATTAGTGCTGGGAGCGAAGGTTCTTCACCTATTGCAGTTACGAGCTTCCGCCTTTCTTCTGCCCAAGCAGTGTAAACTACCAATGTAAGACATGAATCCCTACGATAAATTATATGATATGATTTCTGATACTTAATTTAAAGAAAATAGCTAGAAAAATTATTGCAAGGCAGCGGAATCAGGCTGAAACCCGCCTGAAGTGACGGCTGTTTTTATTGTGTGTTTTCCTTAGTTTGAAATAATCCGGAGCCCCATTTGAGGGATAAACAGTGATAACCTCACAAACTTGATAGCCGCGTTCTCAAAAGTCTATAATCCTTAAAAAAACCGGTCAAGTGTAAGTAAGATGGACTCATCCAGGGTTCCGTATCAACGGGAGGTAAGAACAACTTCTCCTTTATTTTTAAAGACAACTGACAAAAGTTGACTCTACTTTATCATGCAATGATCCGCGTATATAACATTGTAATGGTTCGGTTATAAAAGAGAAACTTCGCAACTTGTTAAAGTATTATAAAATTATATGAAAGATAGTCAAATTGTATGCTCCCAAGCTCCCGGGACCTTACCTTTAGATTTTCTTAACAGCCGTACAGCAATGCGATCCTATAAGTTACCTTTAGACGGAACCTTAATACACAAATTGATGGACGAAGCAAGTATGTTCCCGCAAAGCTATCGACTGCATATATTCTATTTGAACAGAATATATGCGACATAGTAGGGACCAATTACCTAAATTGTATGAGCTCTCTTAGGGCCAGGTCATATCGTTTTACGTTTGACCTCCCCGAAATGATTTCCTAATTTTAGTACCCTGAATATAGATAGGTTCATTTCGAAGGGCTTTTTAGTGGCACGGCTAAGCTTCAGAGGTACCCACCTGCCCTCTTCAGAGTTAATTAAGTTAATTAATGAACCATTGCAATTCCATATAAAGTGAAACTTAAACAAAAAAGAAACAATAGTATAAGGAGGCGAACGAGAAATAGGAGCATTTGGATTTTTAACGACGTTAATATAGATATTTTAAAGTGGAAACGCAATTGTATCATCCTCTTTCCCTCCTCTCAATGAGTCTCTATTAATGAGTCAATTGGAAGGTCACAGAACCCACAAATCGCACCACCATAGTGACTTCGTATATTATATCATGAGAGCGACACAATTCTCCGACCGTAACGGCCTTTTTAGGTTATATATAGTGCATCATGGGGCATGGCGCATGACACTTTATTCTCATATGCAACGGAACTGGGCCGGCACGACTGGGGAGGTACCTCTTGCTCACTTGATACCGCCATAAAGCAACACCTACGGTGTTGCGATTCGTGCGGTTTGTGAGTAGTCGGTGGCCCATTGGTGGGGGGTGAAAATGAGAACAACGCATCGGCATAGTAATTATACTGATGTTCATGGGCGCTGGTAGTCGTTGAGAGGCTCCCATGGCTCGTTTGTCCCCATATATTATAAAAAACAAATTGCCACATGTACACAAATCTGAAAACTACTCAGTCCCCGACGACGAGCTCTTTTTTACTGTTTGTTAAAAAGTATTCTAATGAAATATGGACGCACGACTGCGTAAAAAAACGCCCACGTGTGAACAGATGATTGCCTCGCGACATATGGCATATTGCGTTAAATAGCTCTTGTGCTATTGAGCCTTAAGGTTCGCCTTAATTCATCTTTGGCAGTAAGAAGTAGTACTAATCTAGCGTTGCTGAATCCCACTGATACAACCAAGGTATGTAGGGATAGGTGCTGTCGCGTCTTGTGCGGCAAAGACAAACGTCTGCTTATCAACATGCTGCTTGCTCAGGTGATGTCTGTATCGTACGAAGTCATACATGCTTGATTTACTTGTAGAGCAATAAGGTCATACAGATTATACTGAAAATTTATACGAACCGTCGTCTCTACGCGGCTAATCTATGAATGAGGTTTACTTATTAGACGCTGAATTATATATGCGAGCTTTCATATTCAATACTTTTTCACCTATGAAATCATGACGCTATGGAAATGTTCACCATCGTCCGTGAAAGTCGTGAAAATAATATGTTAGTTTTTTCCATTGGGTTAGCCAAGTTAATCCGCCTATGTTGGTTTCCGACATACGGTTTAAGGCCCGGCGGGCCAAATGTATCTTTAGTATATAGGTGTGACTTTGCGATGGTATATTGGGAGTTAAAGATATTTCCAAGGTCGAGGTGAATGCAGCATATGATGACATAGCCTAACTGAGATTCGGTAATTCCTATTATGACGGACATGTTCGGAAACCTATGAATACAAAATTCTTGTTTACCAGACTCTAACATTCAGTCCTCAATAGTAAGTTCCTAGCAGTCAGTTGAAGATAGTCAATCTCATAGTAGCCACTTCAATAGCCGGACTACCTAGGGTCTGGCAATTGTGGACTGAGTACTAGGGACTGATTATTGTAGACTGAGTATTAGGGATTGGCTATGAGAGTCTGCACATTGGTGTTTTAAGTTTACGCGAATGTTCACTCATTACAATAAAATTACTTTTACGGATCTTATCGCGGTTTATTTAATTATTTAACTAGTACTAAGCCTACATCTGCCAATCCCTAGTACTCAGTCAACAATTGCCAGATCCTAGTACTCAGTCCTCAATAGCCATTTCCCAATAGTCAGTAACTAACAATCCAGTCTCTATAGGCTATGCTGAGTCTTGGTACGCACCGGTAAAACGACTCCAAACTATTATTAGAACAACATATTATGTAAAATTTGTGTACAATTGAAACGTTTGGCCTATTTCTGTTGACAGTCGTAAAACATTAACGCGGCCATTAGTCGAGTGGGCAATTACAGCGCCTCGGGTAGTGTAGCCGCTTCATACTCGTGCGGCGTTCAGTGTACGTAGACCAGGGACAGTCAGATATCTGTTTACAATCACCATCATTTTCAGGCCTTATCGGTCCACTGCTGGACATAGGTCTCTTTCAATGAACACCAAGACGGCAGACCATCTGCCACTGGTAACCATCCCAGAGCAGCTACTGCACGGAGATAGTACCCACGTGGTGAACGGTCGAACAACTTCGGTTTCCTAAACAAGACCTCCACTCCAGGATCTTAGTGGCCCACCTGCCGTCTGATCTTCTGAGTGTGTCTTCTGAGAGTAACCGTGTGAACCAGCTGTAACCGGGCCAATTCTGATCTGTTTCTATGCTGCCCTCGACGTCAGAGTCGGGGGGTGAGGGACCCTGCGGTCTCTCTGGCCATGATAATAATAGTAAAATTAACTATTATAAACACGCTCATATCGGGATGCATCTCTCCCATCTGCGGGAGAGTGGTGGCGCGGGACTGCTTTTCGACTCAGCAAGCCAGCGAACCTGTAGTGGGTTTGTTTTCGTTTCCAGAGCATAACTTCAGGTCCGAAAAGAAAAGTAGTTTTTGAGCGAAAAAGTTTCAAGCATACTTACTAATTACAGCATATATAATTATTATAAAGTTCTGAAAAGCTGTCTGTCTGTATGTGACCAATTTTCTTAAAATCTACTGAACGGATTTTCATGCGGCTAATGAATACCTATGAATAGATCGATACCCGGGGAAGGTTTTAGTGTATAATTTATTCACGGGCGTTTAGCTAAGATGCTTTTCGTAGGCTTTTCTGTATATTGAAGATTGTAGGAAATTTGTAAATTGAGTTTTGTATATTATTATTTCTGTTATTTATTGATTGGACCCGCTGAGTTTGTTTCGCCGATTCCTCTCAGGACATGGCTAGGGTTGTGCCGGGGGTAGATTTAGTTAATAACATTCAAAAAGTAACTTTTATAATTTTATTTTGAATAAAAATATTTTCATTTCATATAATAATATTAGGACTATATTTATTTCCGCTGAACACAAGCACGCACAATAGAAATACAGAACAACAATTAGTTCCGGCTACAATACCACGATACACGTAAGTTTTAACTTGTCATTGTAAACAGTTGCATCGTCTAATGAGTTGCCAAACCGCGAATCTCAGACGGAAAAGCCCTAGTGTAGATTATGACGGAGAGATAGAGACAGACAGACATAGTGAGATATATATATATATATATATATATATATATATATACACATATATATATATAGCGATAATGAGAGAGAGAGAGAGAGAGAAAGAGAGAGAGAGTGAGAGAGAGAGAGAGAGAGTTCATTGGAAATAGAGAGGGAGGGTAGGAAGGCAACGAGCATGTACAGGTGCTATTGGCGTCAGTATGTAGTCATGGCGTTCACTGAAAGAGGCCAATGTCCAGCAGTGGATCGAAAGGGCTGACGATGATGATGTAATCATCAAAGGATCCAACTACTCCTTAAAATGACTGAAAAGATTCTAAATTACAGCGGTTACACTATAATTTGGGCCTGTAGGCATTCGCCTAGAATTCTTTTGATGTTTTTCCATAACCACGTATTTCAGTTGTATAATTTGTTAATGTTTGTAATTTACAACCTCTCCTAAAGGTTGTCTAACGCAGACCCCACAAAGGCCGATATAAAAAGCTAAATTATTTACTCTCAAAATTAAAACCGTCTCGTTTGATGTAACAAAAAGTAATTAAGACCTTAGAAATGACTTCATCGCATTTTTTCGTTTAATTTTGACATAATTTTTAAGTGAATATATTTTTATACCCAGACTTATAAATTTAGTTTTATTGTAAATAACACTTCATGTACAAACCATGAAGGTGATGGAAGTTAATTAAATGTGGCATAATGTAATTATTGTATACAGAATCGACCAGCACCGCGGGGTATGTATTTTCTTTCATGATGCTGCCGTGAAGTGACAACTAAGTGTGGTTTACGTGCAGTTCTGATAGCACGGATAACCAATTGTTAGCATAATGGAATCAATATATTGGTAAATGTATGTAGGTGTCGCGGTCGGTACTCACTTAGTACGAGCCAATATCCGGGCAGTTAGCCAAATTTGAATAAAAGCAAGCCCAAATCATTTTTCGCAAGCGTGTCTCCATTCCACGTGCTGAAAACGAGAAGGTACCGGTTTTCTGTCCCTTCTATTTGTTTTTATTGGGGAATGCGATTGGAACCTGGGGAATGACCATGGTTGCTGTAAGGCTTCTGAAACGTCGGGCCAGTTAAATAATTAAATAAACCGCGATAGAATCCGTAAAGGTAGTTTTACTAGAGTGCACTTGTATTCGCGTACGCACGCAATTGCGTACACTTTAATGGGACACATTAAAGTGTATGCACTTGTGTGCTTGCGCGCAGTTAGTTAGTCTTTTACAGACTGCATGTTACCGCGGTAGCCAAACTACTTTTACTGAAACAAAGCGGTGCTCGTATGTAAAAACCCCCGCCCCCCTCCTGTATAGGTGTCTGATGCACATGCCCTCTGTTATTGAAAAAAATAAGCTCTCTGTAAGTTATAGATACGTTAGGTTATACTTAAGCCATTAAATAATGGATCTCGGTCGCAGCTGCTACAATGTAACAGATAACCTTCCGACCGTGGCGTGGCGGTGGGGCTCAATAGCCTGAGGTGAACCCAGACACCCTGGACGAAGGCAAATGAACCGAGGGTGCTGCTCTCGTAACCCTCTTATAAGCAGAGAGGACTAAATAGTAGGCACTTGTGCGCACGGGGCGAGGATATAAGTACCTTACCTAATTTCACCGCCACAAAGTTGGTGGGGATGTCCTGTGGTGCGTTGTAATACTTATGTGGAGGTGGTGCCGGCTCTTCAGGAGACTGCGTCGAGATGCCCCGATGATTCGTAGTTCTGGGGCACCTCACCAAAGGTTAGGCGCTAATGTTACTCGTGTAACCACTTTAGTGGGTATTCGGCGCTAGCACCCACACATAACAGAATCCTACCCAGGGCCGGTAATTTGTTTCCCCGTGCCAATAAAATAATTCGCGAATAGGCAAGACTGTATACTCATATGGATGTTTATGGGCGTCTAATTTTCCCCGTTATGTGTAAGGAAAGGCGCCGCAGACGTTACGCGGGTATTGTATAAGTGACCCTCATAGACAGACAAGCTGTTTGTTGTGCTCGCCCACGCTCGGCCGCATTTCGCCAAAACCGTGTCAATTGCCGGCTAAAAAAAGGCCAGCCGTTGCCAAGTACGTCTGGATTATATTAAAATTTTCACCTTGATGTACAATTAAATAGACTCGTTCGGCGGTCAAAATAAAATGATATTTACTTACGAGCTGAACCGACTACGCACGCTAAAAGAGCGTCTATTTTTAGTCGCGCATAGATACTAAACTGTTGGAAATTTCTTAAAAATTGATCCATTATTTTGGAGATTAGCCTGGATATACATGATAAGACGATATTTTTGTAACTGTGATTTACTTTCATTCATAATCCGTTATAACCATTTTCATACCTTCAATGCAATTATATTAGATGTTTTCTTTATAAAAGAACATTAAAGGTAAATTACTAATTTCTATCTACAATTTCTTGTGTCAATGTTTGTGTACGTATCGAGTTTTAGCATTGCATTCGGGCAAAACCTGTGCTAGTTTTCACATGAAATATGTAAGATTAGCATTGCATTAAGATGAAAAAAATGTGCTAGCTGTTAGAGACGAAAACGTGCTTGATTTTAGCATTGAATGTGTAACATGCACTAGTTTTAGAGTTGCATTAAGATGAAACATGTTCTAGTTTTCAAAGTACCATTATAATGAATCAAGTACTAGTTTAAGATGAAACACTTAAACTTTGCACTCTATTTTAATAGTTACCTATTTGTTTATTTTATTTTCAATTTTAATGTTAACTTAAATAAAAATGTCTTTTATATGTACTGTGTAATATGGATTGTCATGTATGTACCATCATCATTACCAGTCCTTATCGGTCCACTCCTGGACTTATGCCTCTTTCAATGAACGCCAAGACGACCGATCTCCTGCTCCTCGCATCCATCCAGGACCGGAGACTGTCTTCCCATCTGGTGAACGGTCGACCAACACTCGGCCACCAACGGTCGGCCTCCACTCCAGAACCTTACTGGACCATTTGCCATCTGTTCCTCTAGTGTGTGACCAGTCGATTGGCACTTTAGCAAGCTTATTCATCGCTTCATATCGCATACTTTAGTTCTCTAGCTTGTTTACCGTGTACTATGCAACTTAGCAATTTAGCACAGTATAAATATTTTCTATTCTTGTTTTAGCATTGCATTAAATAATTCATACACGTGCTAGTTTCATGTTGGACTTTCCGCAATATAACTGCAAGAAATCACTACAAATATTATCCATGCAGACGAGCATGTAAACAGACATTAATTTATCAAAAAACTTTTTTTTATAAGAGAAGGTAGTTATTTATGGATGGTACTTAAGTTACAGCGTCTACTTTACAACTTTTATACGACTTGGTAGTGTTTATGCGTCCGAAACTTGAAAATGGCGGAACACGGCCATTCATACGTGAGCAGTTGGCTTACGACAAATCATTGAAAATATTTAAGGACAAACGTGATGCCATATAACAAAGGCATGAAGCTATGATCTGATGGCAATGCGGGTAAAACCATCGGCACACAGCTAGCTCATGAAGGACGCTAACTGCGTTGAGATAAATAGATAAGATAAGAATGAGCAAGGAATTAAGCTGAGATTTATTATCAAAATCCCCTTAGCGACTGATGCTTATCGGAACACATGTGAGAAATCGGGAATGCCATCATTATCAGCTCGTTACTCACTGTAAGTCTCATGAGATGAACGTGAAAACCACTACGTTAAACGGTGGAACAACATCAATAAACATATCTTCACAGCCAGGTTAGGTAGAGTGAACCGAGCAAAGCTTAACGATCTTTTCACATTGGCCTTGCCTCCTCCACATTCAGAACTCCCTTCATACAAGCAAGTCAATTGCGAAGATTCTTGAGTGGTGTCATGTGTAGTACAGAGGTGATACTTCGGACAACGCCCGTGCAATGGCTAGTAAACAGTTGTGTCGGGACGTGTGTCCATGGTAATCCATAACAGGACCGCTAGCAAATTGGTTAAAGAGATTTAAGTTGGAATAGAATAAAGTAAACTTTAATTCAGGTTAATTAGTACATACACTGTTACACAATTCTACATACAAATACATCTGAGACAACAAATAAATTTAAAAAAAATAGCACCACAACTAAGAAAAAAAAAATACGCTTATTACATAAAACAAACAGTAAAAATTAACAGCGAAATAATAAGAAATACATTTAAATAATTACAATACATATCTGTATACGGGTAGATGCACAACAGTGTAAGAGACGCCTAAAATGGAAACCATTCCGGTTGAGGGTTGTGAAATTAGTGAGAGGTGTGCCATGGCTGCGTTGCCACTCTAGCCGTCACGGCCGGCGAGCTACCACTGGCACACACAGTACAATTTGTTGTCGCATTTCATATAGTGTTTGAGTTTCCAGTGGTATTTTCCAGGTGAGAGAGGGAGAGCAACGTGTTGCAACCTGCAGGCCATTGGACCGCCACGACCAGGGAGGTACCTCACGCTCACATGATGCCGCCGCATAGTGCCAGCTGTGTTTTTGCTTTTCGGTGGACCAATGGTAATGAACGAGAGTAGACGGTCAACATAACAATTTTGGAGATTTGGACACTGCATCTTCCTACGCAACGGAATTGGGCTGGCACGACCGGGGAGGTAGCTCTCGCTCACATGATAACGTCGTAAAGTAACATCTTCAGTGTCGAGATTCGTGCAGTTTGTGAGTAACAGGCGCCCCGAGGGGGGGGGGTGTTATGTGGGCAACGCATCGGCGTAGTAATTAAATGAATATTCATGGGCGTCGATAGTCGCAAAAAGGCTCCAATTACTCGTTTGCCCCCCTATCTAATAAAAAACAAAGATTTCTATGACCGTAGGTAGTCACCACAAGCTTCACTTTTGATTCTTGATATAAAAACTACTCCAAATGATTCCACAAATAGATAACAAGTGCGCTCATAGCATGCAGGTAACATCAAAATACAGAAGTAGGTTCACAAGCACCTCATTATAATCTCTGGCTGGCCCATAACAATCTGCCAGACTTCGTTTGGATTTCACTCATTCTACAACTGTTGGTCGCATGTTACACCGTTTTTAACGGCTTTATTAACATCTAGCATATTCATTATTTTTACAGGCCTACTTGTTTAACCAACATATATTATTGCCGATGTAATGCATATTGTGTACAAATCAAAATTAAATTAATTACTTTTGTAGAATAATTTAGTCTATTGTGTATCGGAATTTCATTTATAATCTATATTGAGATGTGTTAAAACTGTTTTATCGCAATGAAACTACTTTTACGGATTGGATCGTGGTTTATTTAATTATTTAACAAGTCCGATGTTTTATCTATTTAATGGACGACTTCTTACATCACATCAGAACCAGACGGCAATGCCGATGTGGTATTCCTTAGCGTGATATTTCCACTGTGTTTATATAAGTAATGCATTAAATTATTTCAAATTTTATAATGCATCAATTTGATTTAAAAATACATCTACTCATTTAGATAGTTTATATATATCTCATCAATTTACTGTTATCTAATGTTTATGCAAATGTTTTTGATTGCAATAAAAGTAATTTAACATGATTTATTTAGTTCTTTATAACTATGCAGTTATATAAAAGCCGACAAAATTGTTTCCTTTTATTATATATCTATCAAACAGGATATGTTTGTAGTACAATAAATGACAATGTCAATCATCCCGTACCTTATACTAGATACCATAATATAAAATTTTTTCGAACACGCCAAAGTAAAAAATTTAAAGAAGTTTTATTTAAATACCCATGCCCCATCGATTGTATTGCTGCAGCTTACTCGAGATTACCTGTAAACCCGGCATTAATTATTACAGCACGGTGTGATAGACAGTCTTTACGGGGCTCAAGATAGCGTAAATGAGATTCAGCATGTTTTACGAGATAGATTTAGAGTTTCACAAGCGCCTCCCTTAACGATAGCTTTACAAATCATATTCACTTAAACGCCGTGATAATAGTCGTTATTCTTGGTATCGCAATAATTATGTAATCCACTTTTTATTGAACATTTAACAAGAATATGATCTAGTTTCAATCCTACTATCGAAGTTTCCTCCTTATGAAAGGATATTAAGCGGTTTACAAGGAGATTATGGACAAATTATATGGTAAAAAGTACTGCCAACCTCCATTGCTGCGTATCCACAAAAATGCCTGATGCGATTGTTTTTACCAAATTAATATCAAGCTCGATTACATATTACAAGAAACAAAATTTACAAGAAGTATTTATTCTCTTTCGAATGAAGTACGAATCATGAATACCAAATTACTGTGCCTGAAGTTATGTGTTCGAGATGTAATCAGAAATTGATAGTCTGGGAGGGTTGCCGGATATCCGGGCCTCGACGATTGGCGCATTGTTTACTACTTAAACACATGTAAATACAGATTACTCAGGAGTTGTTTCGGCTGATAGAGGTCAAGAGAATTCTGCATAGTGTGGATGTTCATGGGCGTCGCTTTTCGTAAAAAGGCTCCGATTGCTCATTTGCCTAATGAATATAATGAATAATTATTTTATTCTGTTTTTTTAGTATTTGTTGTTATAGCGGAAACATAAATACATCTTCTGTGGAAGAATCAGACAATAAAGTAACGAAAATACAGATCAGGACGGGCGGACTGATCGACAGCGGAGACTTAGTAATAGGGTTCCGTTTTTTATCCTTTGGATAAGGAACTCTAAAAAATTTGAGCCATCTATTTCGTTTTCTGTTCATTAAAAACATGATTTAAATATCCTAGTTACGAAAAATATAAATGCTGCAAAGACCTACATTCGCGGATAGTGAAAGTTAAAAATAAATTTGTCAGTTGACGTACGCCTAGTGCGCTTAATCAGACGCCTAGTGCCTACGTCATACTTTTTTCTTTTTATTGTAATTTGTAGTTTAATTTTTTTTACTGTTTATGAATACTAGCTCTGTAGTGACCATCAACGTTATAACCTATAGACGTCGCATGTCATAATTTCTACGTACAAACATTTCAGACAAGTCGTTGAGGTACGCGGGTAAAAGGGAATTCGTAAAAAAATACAATATGACCGGCCAGCTTCTCGTGACTAGTGACGGGAAATGTATGTAGTACTTGTCGATAGTATATTGAATGATGTTTGATGAGTGTTTACTACGTTATACTACACTGATGCCGCAAATAACTTAGGTGTAGCCTAACTGGAATGGACACGAAGAAACAGAACATGTATTTAAAACAATTAAGACTACGTGTCTACAACGAAATCTAAATTCGACTTAGTTTTTTTCACCCGCGTAACTACCGTTATATTGGTCGTAGCGCCATGGAATAATGTCTGTAGCCTTTCTCAATAAATGGACTGGTGTATGAATATTATTTGTAATTTAAACATGACAAACATAAAAACAATTATATTCAAAATAGAGCCATAATTCAACATCCATTATGCTCAAACGATATGAGCCATAAAATAACTCGTTCAGTCAAAACAAACAGTTGTTAGCTGAAGGCTGTGTGCAGTTTACAATAACTAAGATGAAACACTAAAGGCTATTACACTCTGTTAGTTTAACTGTTCTCAAGGTTACGTTGTCAAATACATGATGGTTTAGTTATAACCTACGGTATTCGTAGAAAATGCGTAAAGAAAGGTGTTATCTGACGGAAGAAAAACAAAATTCGAGGTACAATTCTAGGCCAACGGACATTCGGATCCTCTTATCGACGACCTACGCACTCGACAACGGCATTACTTTAGTTTATTGAATGTATTATCACTTCTTGATGGAGATTTATTTTAACACTTGAATAAATAAATAAAATTTCCATACTATTTCCACAATTATTTAATTTCAATTTACATTTATGAAACAATACAAATGTAAATCAAAACCAAATAATTGTGGAAATAGTATATCAAGTTTACTTATTTATTCAAGTGTCAACTACATTACTGGTGCCATGCAGATGCGTTGCACTTTTGGCAAGGGGAGAAGAACCCCTCCGATGGGTCACTGGTACAATGAAACGCTGCAACTTAGCTGTTACTTTACGGCGATGTAATGTGTGCGGAGGTACCTCCCCGGTTGTGCTCGCCCAACTCGCCTAATTTCATTCCGGTCGTGCCGGACTACCGTCCCAACGGAATCCCTTCACTCGACTCTGGTCCACTGCTGGATATAAGCCTTCCCGTGGCGCGCCACTGAGTCCGGTCTTCGGCTCACCTGATTCAGCTGCTTCCCAACGAACGATACAAGTCGTCTCGTCCCTTATCAGGAGGTCGTCCAACGCTATGTTCTCGTACACGCGGTCTACTGCAACGTTTGTCTAATCGATAGCATATGTGGCTAGCCCCCTGCCACTTCAAGCAGACTTCAGAGCTGCGTCGGTGACTTTGGTCCTCATGAATATTTTTTTTATCTCTGAGGGTCACACCAGGCGTAGGTCTCTCCAGTGCCCGCTGAACGACTTTGAGCCGATGGACTAGACCTGTAGGCATTCTCTACGTCTCAGCTCCGTACGTCACGTCGGGTAGGACACACTGATTTAAGATTATGCTTCCCAAATGTAGTACACCAAAGAAGAGGAATAAAAGTACACTTTTGTAAAAGTGCTCAAATGTGTGTCTTCTCACACATTTGAGAACCCTTGGCTGCTTTTTTACATTGGACAAATGTTTTTACGCATTACGCATACGAGCCTAGCGGCTATGTGTGACTCCCAGCTTCACTGACAATCACAAATTTATTGCTTCTGTGTATTGTGTGTATTGTCTGTAATATCTTTTTGTAATGTGTACAATAAGGAATATTTATTTCACATTTCATTACGAACGCTAATGGTGTTCCATCTCTTCCGCCTGACCACGGAGTCACGGGGTCGCGCCGTCATACTTCCGCGGAGCACTACTGGGTTCTACTAGATTATGTAAAGTGTGTCGTCAAGGCTGACTAGGAGGGCATTAGAAAGAAAGAGGTCTCGGCAGCAAAAAAAGTTATATAAATCCTTATTAATTTATCATTACAATGCACAATATTGTAGTACAATGACACAGCGATATATTAAAAAAGGCCGCTGTTTAATTGGAGCTGAAACGATAATAGAACATAAATATTCCTTTGTATTGGAATTATCACGGGATTGTTTTCTATAATTTTTTCGATGTAATTTTTAAAATGAACGTATTTTTCTTAACACGGAACCGATGAGTTTTTCTTTGTTACCATTATTATTTATATTCCTGGTTGGTATATTTATTAATTTTTAATAAGAGCTAGCTCTATTGCAGAAGAGTTGAGTTGACACGAACTCCAAGGTACCTGTCACTTGCATGATACCGCCGAAAAGTAACACCGCCAAATATATGTAGTAACATAAATAAGTCTGACGACCGGCCGGTTTAGTTGGTAACGTGGCGGTTAGACCGCGTGTTACGCCAGAGGACACGGGCTCTAATCCCGCCCAAGTCTTGGAGATATATAATTAAATTGTTCAATTCGGAATAATCCGAATCACTTGGTCGTCGGAACATCGACGCCCATTACTGTTTTGATACTCGGGATTTGCCTCCTTCAGCATATTTCCATCGTCTAAGTTTTAGGCGAAGAAATGTGAATGAGAGGTCGCAACGGCCCAAGTCAACTCCAATGCGTGGTACATGATACTAATGTCAATTCATTTCTAAGTACCAGTTATCAGAGAAATCTGTCGATTTGCCCGTTGTCGATTCCACTCCCACACTCTCGCAAGCGCTAAAAGATCTACAACTTCAAAAAAAAAAAAAAAAATATTTTCATACTATTGAATGAACAAAGCGGGAGTCAGGAAACCGAATTGGGCTAATTACGCCGACTCCCTTTGAGAGGATATCTGGAGGAACTTCCGCCTCCGCGACGACAGAGGACCGAGGACCCGAGGACCGGGCTTGTCCCTCGCAACGGGCAATTAAACAAATGCCAAATTTATTCTTCGTGAATTTTATTCGCTTCACTCGCCGACCCTTCCGTCGGTGAAAAGTAATGGTTTTCCTAATGATGAAATATTTCTATTCGTCAAATCAAATGAAAATATTTTGATTCAAAACATGATTTTTGTAAATATTAGTGAGAAGTAGTTTTATGCGGCATTGCAACGGAATCGGCCCGGCGCGACCTGGTGGTACTTCTCTCTCACGTGGTACCGCCGCATAGCGATGGCTATGTGGTTCTGTTTGTGAGTGTCCGTTGGGCAATTAATTGGGGATGATAGGATGAAGGAGAGCATTGCATCTGCATGAGCGTGCGGATGTTAATGAGAGTCGGTAGTTACTATAAGGCTACTTATTGGGTCCCCTATAAAAACATATGTTCTTGATCTTCAAAGTAATAACATTCTGCCACAAATTCAGCCTTAACCTATAGCTGGGAATTAAAAACTGAAATTCAGCGGACTTAAATTAGCGACGCTGAGCGTTTATATTATTATTTTTAATTTACGAGCCGCATGCCTGGGCTTCGTTCATGAACAATAATTTACAATATTGATGTTTCCGTCGTTTCACAACAGGCATGGGATATCCTTGCCTGCGATTATGGCTTTATCAACCTTAATCTAATTAAATTATTTCATGGACAACATCAATCAAAACCAAAGTATATTTTGATTTGAGATAATAAATGAGGAACATGTTGGAATATTCCAGAATGGCTATGGCAGCAAGACAGAGTAAAGTGTAAGAAATTTCCTCTCGAAAATTAATACCAAAGTTTCACTAAAATATTTCTGAAAATTGGCAAATTCCATAACGTCGAGTTTGCTCACTTATTTGAACATCATGCTATTTTGTAAATGCATTGCAGCAAATTCAGGTGTAAAGTAATACCCATAATGTCACTTTGTGCGGATTATGAAACTCCTTTTCGCCGAGACATATTATACTAACACTCATACCAAATACAGCAACTACTAGCTTTTCCCCCCAAGCAATGCTTTATCACGAGAGCAATAATTGGCAACGCCAAAAATGTGTTTGGAAAAGCAGTATGTGGCAATATTGGTTTTAATTTCTAAAATATATTCCATAATATATAATGTCGTCCGGCTGGCGCAGCGGCAAAATGGCTCGGTTAATCAGGCATGTTGCGCCACAGGTAGCGGGTATGAATCTCGTCCAGGCCACGGACGTTTATCAATGTATATGTTTTTAAGAATAAATATCTTTAAAATACATACATTTTTGAAGTTGTAAAAAAACATATTACTCTAACACAAGTCCTTGCGGTACGCAGGAAAGGGTTGCGGTGTGATAAATCCACACATATTCTTATTACCCATTAAAAAAAAAAAAGTATTAACAACGTTGTCATAAATTGCTTTATATTTTGAGACGTCGGAACCGAATGCATAATTTAATTGCCCGTGTAAACACACCTTCACACTAGTACGTAAATTGTTTGGCTATCCACATATGTTCAGTTGCACATGCGTGGGTGGGTCGTGTGCGTGTTTGCGTAGACATGTGACGGACAGTTTGATTGAGGAATGTATGCAGTTGTATTGTTTATGTTTCGGGCGTGTTGCGGACCAAATGAAAATGAACTGCGTATCTATAGAACAAGTTTTAACCAACGTTTTTGTGGTAGCGTTATTAATGTGTAGGACCTATTTCGAGTGGACCCTTTTCATAGTTGGAAGGTAAATGAGCAGTCGGCGCTTCTAGATAACTACCGACGCCCATAGCCATCCGCACAATTGTAAAGCAGATGTGTGGCTCTCACTCCCTCCTCCATGGAAAGTTACGGCATGGCAGTATAGCACATGCGTTTTGTGATTAAATGATGTATCTAAAAAGCGGATTTCTTGAAAAAAAAATCCACCACTTTCAATCGTAAATTGTATTTTTTTACAAAGTGAGCCATAGTACATATTTTGCAAATATTTTAATACAAGAATATAAACAAAATTAGAAGTATTAATAGCACAATTAAAACTATTACCGATGGTAGCCGGCTCTGTATCCTCCTTGGCCCCCATTGTAAAATATGTCATTATGAAAGTGTTGAATACGTCATATTTTTTTAGGAATAGGTCATGCTGCATAGGAGGAGGCAGTGCCATGCATAGTGCATGACACTACGTCCTCCTATGCAACGGAATTGGCCCGGCACGACCGGGGAGGTACCTCTTGCTCACATAATACCGCCGTTAAGTGACATCTTCACTATCGCGTGTTTCGTGCGGCTTGTGAGTAGCCAGTGACCCATCTAGGGCAGGAGGAGGGCAACGCATCGGCATAGTAATTATGTGTATGTTCATCGGCGTTGGTAGTCGTAAAAAGGTTCCGATTGATCGTTTGCCCCCCTATTCTAAAAACAAGTTTATAAACATTAACACGAGTGTCCTCTTCATTATTCCCCTCAGCAGCAGCAGCAGGTCAGCGCGTTGTGTAAGCGTGCCGCATTCCGTTTTTACATAATTTCAATTACTTTTCCTCGTCCGTGTTGTTTTCATTCGCAATGTTCTCATTTTAATTGATTGAATGTAAATAACGACATAATTAATTATAATTAAGTGTGTGATGTATTATCATTATATCGTTATACAATAAATTATAATGTTTCGTAACAAGTAGGTTTAAACGTAATGCTATTGTGAAAGATATTATATAGAAAACGGGCCTCTTACCTGGTATTCAACTCCCAGGAAATCCGATTGAAGTTTCAGGCGGTCATTGTTAACAAAATAACGAGCTGATGCTATGCACACCGCAACTCAAAGATCTTTTTATATTTAACATGATATTTTGGGTTTTATGAATGAAAAAGCTTTCCTTCGGGAGATGAGTGCCGCGGTTACTAACAGTCAATTAAAAGCGACAACGCGTGGCTGCGTCTGAGGCATATCCTTCGTGAAGTAATGATCACAACCAAAAGGATGACAGGTACCAGCAGAGTTTATCCTTTTTTATCTTTTTTTATGAATTTAAACTCAGCCGCTAAGACAAACATAAGTGATCATTATACAGGTCTAAAATGTGAAATTAAACAACAAACAAAAACGTACTATCAAGTGGCTCAATTTCTCCTTCGCTTCCTATGCTATAAACAAGAGTGTGAAATTACGTACACGCGTTAGAAGTTATACGAGGGTGGATCTAAAAGTTCGTGGCCTAACCTACATGGAGCTATGACATCTTTTTATATCTACCGTCATTTTTTAGTATGTGTCATATTGATTTATTGTGCGCAGTTTCATTCCGATACTGCACAATATAAATTTTCTGTGATTATTTGTTTGAAGCAATCTGACGCAATTTTCAATAATGTAGAAAATTGAACACCGTGCAGTCATTAAGTACCTCAATAAAAAAGGGCTATCACCAAAAGACATCCATCAAGGTATGGTGAGCACTTTGGGGGAGTCTGCTCCATCGTATTCCAGTGTCAAGAAGTGGGCAGCGGAGTTTAAGCGCGGTCGTGAGAGCATTAAAGATGATCCTAGGAGTGAAAGGCCTACATCCTCTACCACGAAAAAAAAATTTGTGATCTCGTACTGGGTGACCGACGTTTGACGTAACCTTTTACGAAGACTCCGGAAAAAAATAAAAGAAAAAAAGGCCGGGAATATTGCTTAAGAAAGTTTTGTTTCATCAAGACGAGCACACACTTCGGTGGAAACAATGTCTGTAATCCATGATTGTGGCTACGAATTGCTGCCCCACCCACCGTATTCGCCGGATTTAGCCCCCTCGGATTATCGTTTATTTCCAAATTTTAAAAACATTTGGATGGCTCGAAATTTTCGACCAAAGATGAGGTGATAGTCGCAGTAAACGATTATTTCGCCGACCTTCCGGAATCCTTTTTTTTCGAGGGGATAAACAAGTTGCAGGTCAAGTGGAAGAAGTGTTTTGAACTAGATGGAGAACTATGTCGAAAAATAAAAATAAATTTAGATCCACTTCTCTTTCATTTTCTTGGTCGGGCTTAGAACTTTTAGATCCACCCTCGTACTTATTAGGCGTAACAAGAGAAAAAATAAAATGTTGACTTCAGGCTGTTGGTTTTTCGTGACGGGGTGCGCGCGCTTCATAAAAATTTACTCTCATCATTTTTCTTTAAAGCGCCAACTTCGAAATTTATAGCATAGGAGAATATATATGTACTCGCAATGACTTTTCTTCGTCGGTAAATGATTATTGATTTAAAGTGTGTCCATCGTGACTATAATCATCAATCATAACAGTGCAGTTATGCGTGTGCAGTCTTTGAAAATAGTCATGGGGTGGTTTTCGTCGATTATTCGGTGATAGGTAAGACCATAACCGGACTTTACTTGTTGCACCAAGACACTGCAAATTTAGAAGAAAAATCGTTCCATCTCATAAGGATAATGAATTTCACTCGTCTGCAGACGCGGCTTCAAGTCATGCTGAATTTTTATATGAATTATTGCTGCACTCTTCATCAGATTTAGTCCCCTGCTTAATTCTCGTTATAAATATAACAAAAAACAGCTTGGTGGGCAAAAATCTGAGAGAGAGAGAGAGAGAGAGAGAGAGAGAGAGAGAGAGAGAGACAGACAAAGAGAGAGGACACTAAGGACAATTTTTCAGGAAGGAGGTTGGAACATATCTAGATGAAGTGTACAGAGCTGAAGGGTAAGGGAAGGCTGCTTAATTCTCGTTATAAATATAACAAAAAACAGCTTGGTGGGCAAAAATCTGAGAGAGAGAGAGAGAGAGAGAGAGAGAGAGAGAGACAAAGAGAGAGGACACTAAGGACAATTTTTCAGGAAGGAGGTTGGAACATATCTAGATGAAGTGTACAGAGCTGAAGGGTACATATTCTATGCATAATTTTTTTTCTGTACACAGTCGCTAACTCATTAAACCACGCTCGTGTATGGGAATCGTATCCGCATTTTTAAAGTTAAACACATAGATCGCAGCGTCGCTTAGCCCCGAGACATAACTGGGAGTTAACGAACTGGGAGTTAACGAACTGGGAGTTAACGAACGCGGCTATAATTAGATGCAGAATATTTATTGTCCCGGGCGACTTAACGAAATATTACTAACGTTAACGAATTCTTTGGAAACATTTTGAAACTAAACTATTTTAGTAAGAGACTTTCGCTTAGGCTTTCTTTCATCACGGTAGTCGCCGGCGCCCGCCCACTTTGTTCAGTGGGAAAATAATATTTAGTATTTTCCGTACAAAACGTATCTTTATGGGCGAATTTCGTATAATTCCGTTTACGTATTAAAAATAACCCACATAAAAGATCTGTAACTTCTACCACTTGTAGTACCTACGGAGATTTCGTGATGTTCACTTTTAAATATAAGGGCGCAAACTAGTCGGAGCCTTTCGAGAACTACAGACGGCTATAAATATCTGCATAGTTGTTATGTACTACGTTGGCACATATTGTTACATGGCCTCTTAATTAAGGACCGGTCAGCAAGTTTGCGTTAGTTCAACGGGATATTGAACGTGCTGTGTTGGGTGTTCCTCTGTCAGACAGAATTCGTAACGAAGTCATAATGCTGAGAACTAAAGTATCCCATATCACGCGACGGTTAAGCTCGCTGAAGTATCACTGGGCTGGTCACACACTCAGAATAACAGATGGCAGATGGACCAAGACCGGACCAGGATGGAAGCTATTAGCAGGAGATCGGTCGTCTTAGCCTTCCTTGAAAGAGGCCTATATCCAGCAGTGGACTGATAAGGGCTGATAATGATGATGATGATCATGAGAGATGTTTCCTCCCCTTTCTCTTCAATGGGCCACCGTCTACTCACAAGTACCCACATGGGCACGCCGGCCTAGTCTGTGGGTTTATCATACAAAGTTAGCCTTGCCTGTGTGCAGCACCTCCAGGACACGCGCTACGGGTATATAAGGCACCAGACGACGTAGATATATGTAATATTTTTGTATATTTAAGTAAGTTTGTATATTTAACATTTCTATCCCTGACCTAGGCGCGATTGAAACCCGGGAACTATAGCGTAACGTGCAAGGCTTACCCGCTTAGTTGCCACTGCGCCAATGGGTAAAAAATATAAATAGTTATTTAAACATTTGGTCAATATACCAAATTTAAGCCCTCATCCTTGGATCGGAGCATCAGAGTATATTATAGTCCACGAAGACCGCCCCAAATAACATTTTTAAATAAAATAAATGCAATATTTGCGGTGGCTCATAATCAGCAACTGAACATATAGCCACCGCACATGTACCTAGAGTTGCCATAAATATTGTAACAAAGGAAAAAAAATATTTTTTATTGCAAATAGCATTTATCACTTTTACGGTGCGTTAGTTTAATACACAAATATAAAACAATTAAAAATATGTAAAGTTTATCGGAAATAGTCTCCATTAACTGCAACTATCCTTTAAACGTTGTCGCCAATTATCAATAAAACCACGCACTCCTTTCATGGTTAATTTCGTCACCAATAGTATGGATTGTTGTAGGGACTCCAAATTTTCAGTGACTTTAAAACAAGTTGCACTCTCTAAAACTGACCATAAATCAAAATCCGGCAAATTATGGTTGATTTGATGGAAGTTTAAAATACTGCTCAATTGTAAAAAAATCTCATCCACATAATTTTTCTGTGACCACTCGTTGCATACCGTTTCCGTAGTTTTTACGATTACATCACCTTATTCATCTTTAATTTATCAGTTAAGAAATGACCAGTTCGTCTCTTATAGGCTGCAAGTCCTAAGTTGTCTCCTGAAATACGCGACGAGGTTTAGGGCGCTATCTTCAATTCTCGAGATAAAATTTGCTTTCGGATAGGATTTCTTCGAATTATTTTCCCTATTGCTTTCACCACCCTTTTTCGTACGTACACTACGTGGTTGGCCAGATATTTCTCCGACACAGACACAGGAGGTTCCACTATACCTATTAATTGCCCGGTACACAAATATTTGACTAACACCAAGCGTATGGCGAGTTTAAAAAATTGCATTTGGCTCCATTTCTACTTTGCGTAATGCAATCATAGCGGTTCTGTTCTCTTTATTACCCCATTTAACTTAAATACCCAAGAAAAAAGTTCTATTTAATATCGCAAAATATTGAACAATGTAGTTGCGCCAAAATGAGAAGCCACAATGAACAATCGTATAAAAACCACAGACTCCAAATGCCAATATAATATTCTTTCCTTTTAAATGTAACAGGATTTATGGTCAGATTACGTATATAGTTATATATTATAAAAGTGAAATTCGACTCGCTAATTAATCACACACTATTAGGAACTTTAACACTTTAACAGGTAGGTTCAGAGTGCAGACATTCTCTAAGAACGAAATTTACGGAAATCCGACCCTAAGAGTGCGTTCTTTGAGGAGTACGTATGTGAAACCACATGGCACTGCTAGTACTATATATAAGCAAAATAGCACTGACTCACATTCAATATCTATTCTGAAAATATAAATTCTAACTCAAATATTAGAACAGTTAGTCATATCACGATCTATAAGCTTGTGACCGGATTTTGAGAAATTCCTGTCTAAATTTTCTTCATGCATCATCATTATAATGTCGCCCCTGTCTTATATATCTGTAGAGAGACTATAGACTGTCTATATTTCTCATATTTCTTTTTGTAGTCTGAGAAAGTGTGAAACTTCAAGCAAATCTGTTCAGCAATGAGCGTAACAAACATACTTCCATGTAAATTTTTTCATAATATAGGGAGGCAAACGAGAAATCGGCTTTTGACGACTATCGATAGACATTCATATTATTGTCATGCGTTGCCCTCCTTTCCAGCTCCCATCCAAAGGGCCGGCTACTCACAAACCAAGTGAAACCAGTTGACAACAGTGAGTGTACACATATATATATATA
>JAFELO010000836.1:656511-677143 GCA_017140195.1 Eumaeus atala
CCTAACTTTTAATCTGATTCAACTCGTTATTGTGTACGTATTTTGCGACTCAAAAACGTACACAATAAATATGCCAGAACAAAATTTTAACAATATTACGAGGTTTCGTTTGTAACTCGGTATCAAGGAACTTCGAAATTCAGAACTCGAGCTACTTCTTATCCACTGTCGACTCTGGACGTTATGCAACACCTGTATATCAACACTTACGTTTTGAATCACCATATTATTATTTCCTACATTCAATTTATCATCGTTTCATTCTTAAGCTACTGAAAATCAATTTTGGTAACGAAATTTGCTTGTTTAAAAAAAACACGACTAAAAGTATTTTTTACTACGGAAAAAGTTTTTATTTTTATATTTTTGCGTCATCGGCCCTAAAGTAGCCAATTACCGATAAGGGAAAGAATACGAGTCCACAAAAACTAAGATGGATAAAATAGCTGCTCATAGCTATGGGATAGTTTTTGTGCTGTTCTTAAGGGCCAGTGATAGGCAACAAGAAATCCCTTCATTCTCTATGAGCTCTGCTGCTATTATCCAGTTTGATTTCTTTTCATTTTCAATTTTATTACACTTCTTGCCAAATACACAGTGAATTAGAATCATTAGGGCTCTGGGTCATTCGTAGGTACCTTTTAGGTTCCTTTGACATACATACAGACAGACAGACTATATAGTGATTTTAGTAAGATGCAATGCCATGCTGCTTTGCGTACTGGGGTGGTCCCCCTCGCTCACATGATACCGCCTTAAATAACAACTTCTGTTTCGTGTGGTTTGTGATTAGCTGGTGGCCCGTTGGAAAGGAGAAGACAAGGAAGGCAACGCTTTAGTATGGTAATGCTGTGGATGTCTATGGACGTCGATATTCGTGGCTAGGCTTTGACTGAAAGCTGGAACCTCCCCAACTTAGTCGAGAAAAATTCTTCATGCGGTAAACTGGACACAAAACTGACTTAAATTTAGTAAGAACTAGCCACTTGAAGTGATGTCATGTTTATTGAGTTTGTGAGTGGTGATTGGTGGTGAGACAGTGGTTCATTGTACATAAGGAGGGGTACGCATCTGCGAGGTCCATTATGCGGATGTCTATGGACGCGTGCGTGTGACACACCCAGGAGAACAGATGGCAAGTGAGCCAGCTAGGTTAGAGAGGGGAGGTCGCGGAATATAGGAGAATAAGTGTGGGTAGATCTTACACCACGTGGGTAAACTATCTCCGGTCCGGGGTGGAAGAGAGTCAGTAATTGGTTGTTCTGGCGTTCACTGATACTTTATTATTGTTATATGATAAAGCAAAATCTCAAATATTCATATTTTTGATTATCTTAGGCGCGATAGGAAAAGCAAAAAATGTCATTTAGATATTCTCTTGAGGTCTACATAAGGTTTAATAGTATGGAAATGAGTGCGCACAGAGTACCCTCCTGGGACCTCTTTTGTTCTAATCAACTTGAAAACGTGATAAGGCTATGTGTATAAATTTCGGAAACTTTCGCGGAGGGTGGTTTTAAACTGTTCCAAGTTATGTAGAGACGGTTATTTAACCTTCTTTTAAATAAGTTAGTGTCAATGGTTTTTATACTACGTTGAGATAACAACTATTTACTATAATAATTTAAGATCACTATCGTTACTAGCAATGCTACTAATATTGCGAACTAGTGGCGCCACGCGGAATAGGTGGTTTAGCTTAGCTACATAATATTAGTACAAATGTTATAGATGTGAATGTTTGTATTTTTGTTTGTTACTCATTCGAGCAAAAACTACTGGACGTGTTTAAGGGAAGATGGACACAGATAGAGATTACCTTTATATTGAAAAAATGAATGCAGAATTAATAGAAAATGATTTTATGCAGGTATTTAGTATTTTCATTGTGAACATCAGATTATAATAAAACTACTTTATTTTACAATCCCGATTATTCAGAAGCACCCCCTAGCTGAATTTCGGCCATTTTTATTGAGCAGCCCCTTTGCGCGACATTATGGGGTTTGCGAAGGCACGAGTGCATTCGGTGTTCTCCAATTCTCCTATTGGACGACAACGGGACAACAATCTGAACCGCTTGCAGGAAAATCACACGCAGAGCCGACGGTTGAATGTGCCCCTCGATACACGGGTTCGCGACACCGTCATCTTCCCGGCTACGAACTTCATTCGGTATCCGAGCCCAGGACCTCCCGTCTGCGGCTGAACATGCTCACCACTGGACCACGTAGTCATATATATACCATGACGTCATTAAGAATATCAACTAATATTCTTAATGACGCCTGAAACGAGACGAGTGTACACTGGCGGCTGGTCGTAACTTCGTACTACAGACTATTAATGGAATAAAAAGTAGGCCATTGTCTACATCATACACGCCACGGGGCAGATTTATGTCAGACATGTTCACTCTTTACACTATGGAATAACAAACGAAATGTTACATTTATATTGTTGGCCCGTTNGGGGGGGGGTGAGGAGGGCAAACTCATCGGCATAGCAATTAAGTTGACATGTTAGTAAGAGGCTGTTGCAGACGAATAGGACGGGCACGACCGGGCAGGTAGCACTCCCCCACATGATACTTAAAGTGACAGCTATACTCGCGTTCCGAGCGGTTTGTGAGTAACCGGTGGCTCACTGATGGGTGGGGTGAAGGGCAACACATTTGCATTAACGCGCGTATTTAAATAGGTGTCGATAGTCAACACATGATTCCAATTAATCGTTTGTCCCCATACTATATATAAAATTAGACTAAACGTATTTACTAAACGTATTCGTTCCACTTGTTATTATTATTTATTGTAAATACGAATGTTTGTGTATTTCTATGTCAATCACGCTATAACTATGAAATGGATATTGCAATCTTGAGTCACATAAAACAGCCTTTATCATAAAAGAAATAACAATTCCTTAGGTATTATAGTCTTTATGTGTAGGAAACCGCAGGACACAATTTGTGCTCATATGTTATTTTTTTTGCGACGTAAAGAATTCGTTACTTAATGTGTTTTTTTTGTTTCTTGTGTCTTGAGAATGCATTAGGACTGGAGTAATGAGACATATTCAATAGACACCTATTGATATCAATGTTAAAAATCCGTTTGTATTAATTACTAACTCAAAAATCTATTTTACAACATGCACGGCGTCAAGATCATACCTGAGCTACTCATCTCAGTTTAGCTATAACTTTGGAATTTCCCGCTAAGGCGTTTTCCTCACTATTGACCTACTCCATTATAAGGAGGGTTATACTCCTTGAGTATAAGTATCTACGCATATGTATTTATTACATTCCTTACGACAGCCATCGATTTACAAATACACGAAGATACACAGTCAGTGTGCACATGTCAAATTAATATTCATATATAAGTATTATCACTATATTATTGTATCACACCGTGTAAGATTTACTTTGCAAAAATATAAGTTTGTTCAATCGGACTCTTTGGAATTACAGTCCAGTATAAAATCGTGTATCTTGTATATTTGTGAATCAATAGCTACAGCCAAACGGCTTTCTGGCTCGTTAGATTCGCCTTAAAAACGCAAGACTATCTTTATTATGAAACTCGTTTTTGACGTGATAACGTGACATAAATCGATACATTGCACTGTACGAGAAAAAACGAAGTCCAATAATGTTGTTGATGTGTAATATTGTGTTGATGTCGTAAGTTTATGCGAATATCACTTATTACAATAAACCAACTTTCACGGATTTTATGCAGTCTAGTCAGTCTACCTGCTTTAAAGCTTTTAAAACTTCGGGCTACATAAATGATTAAGTAAACCTCGATAGAATCCGTAAAAGTAGTTTTATTGTAATGTAATATTGTATATTAAATATCCTTAAGAAATGTCTTCTATTGTAAGGTTCCGAGTCATAATAATGTTACGAATGGGCGGAGCCTGCGAGTGAGAGAGCGTAACAACTGGTCTCTTTCGCTCCACCGAGTTGCGCTCACAGATTAATCAGAGAACGGTTACGTAAATTTATATCACGAAGCCAGTTATTCTTGTTTTTAAATTTAATGTTAGTCGATCCATATAAATTGTGCGCGCGAGATGGCATATTTTAAATTAGATTTTACGAGTGACCTAATTAGTGACCCAGTCATCGATATAATTTCAGATATACATTATTAAAGTAGCAGCTATGCTGTTTACTAGTTTGTGAGTAGCCGGTGGCCCATTGGAGAGCAGGAGGAATGTAGCGCAGCGCATCTGCATGATAATTTTGCGGATGTCTATGGGCGTTGGTAGTCGTCAAACGTCAGTGTAACGAGCAATGGGCTGCTTTGTCCCCCTATACTATAAAGAATCAATCCTCCCTATCGCAGGCAAAAGCTATGCCGGAAATAAGCGTAATCTTATCCAAAGACATTCTGAGACAGGGATTTGTGCATGCAAACGGTAAAGAATACAACTGCCAAGTTGTACAGGATACAGCTTGTATCCGGGTACCCGGATCACCTTGTGCCCGGGCACGTTTATCCGGGTAGCCTTGTATCCGGGAGTTCTGTCCAATTTCCTCTGGATTTGCCAAATCCCCGCGGTTGTGGTATGCAACACACGTACACGCTTTATTACTAATGGTATCGAATTCCCAACGTTACGACTATCGCGAAGTTTGCGTATCTGTGAATTAATAGTCCTTTAGAGTTATCAGGAGTTATTTTGAATTCCTCATCATCACTAAGTGGTAAAATATCAAATGCCCCTCGCATTGGCTGTTTCACCACATAATGATGACACAGAATATTGTGTATGAGTATACCTAAAGATGACGTACAACGTAAATATAATTTTTTTTTTCAATTTTTAACATCCTGTAAGTCGATAACGCTAGGACGTAGAAGTATGACGTCATGGTAACGTTCTGAACTTGTGAATCGAAAGAGCGTATCTAGTAGTCTCTGTTACTTCATCGGTCCATGCGTACACAGATCAATTGGAGAATCACATTTTAGTGATTATATAGCGGAAACAGAAATACTTATGAAGCAATTCTTTCTTCTTTGAGAGAAATTATGCGAGTTAGTTTTAATGATGCACGGGTGATCCGACAAAACGCCGACAGATTTGAGGTAAGATTGTAACTGTCCAATTGGTCGCCAAACAAATGACAGTCAAATTAATTTATTTTTGATATGGTATACGATACACTTTTTTATTTTCCAAAAACGTCGATACCTCAAATTTGTCGCATGACCATCATAAACTATCACATTAAATATTATACTCGTATATAACCTAAACAAATAAAATGTATGATAACGTTGTTAGGCATTATAGAATGTTAAATCGCATCACATTAAATAGATTTAAGGAATATGATAATCACAAACGGTTTGCGTCGTCTTGGCGTTCATTTCGAGAGGAATATGTCCAGCAGTGGACCGAAGGGACTGATGATGATGATGAAACAGTTTCCAACCCCTGCTTCCATATTCCCGAACGGCAATAGACTGTACGATTACTGAAACTGTCTCAAAGTTGCTGCAGTTGATCGGACGGATAATCGAATCGTGTCATACCTCTCCAATACGCTGGAGATAACTAATTGGGCCTGTGATCGATAATCGCTCATGTTAGCTCAAGTATTACACACGTGTTACAATGTTACAATTTATTAGCGCACAAACTCGAGCGTGCCAAATGTGTTTTTTGGAGTATATGAAATATCTCTTATTTATTCTATGTCGATGGGACCATTGAAATGCAGATGTCACTTTTTAATTGTGCTTTGTATGCACGTGAAGTTTTGGGGAGTGCGCCAAGACTAGCAAGCGAAACGTGTGTGCACTAAATTTTCTCGACACTTTTGGTATGCATATGAAAAATAAGTTTAACAAATGAATGTCATTCTTAAGTCTTATCTGTCGGTGTTTTCGTGTTAATGTGCGTGCGTATCGTAAAAGCCCACACACATAATTACTTCCAAACGCACCAAGAAAATGTTAACTTAAAAAAGTGTAGTCATGTAACCTTAAGACATTATATAGGTTTTATATGGCGGCTACTTTATTAAATATTAAGTGAGCGAGTGCCGAACGAGTATCTCCCGGCGCATACATTTGGCTGCAACGCGGCATTGACGCTTACAAAAGTTATGAACTCCGTTGATGATTTGTTTTATGTTTAGGCAGCAGTAACAAAATATTTTATTAACCCTCGTCTGTTTCGGAGTTGTAAAAACTGGGACTACCCCCCGAGGGCTTGTTGGCGGAATTTAAAACGCCGTCCGGGGCAATATATCATAGAACCTTAAATTTATTATTATAAAGTGCCTTTCTGGAGGTACGTCCGTTAAATTCAAATGTAAAGACATAACCAGATATTTAAAAGCATATCATGATATTGATATTTGTAGGCCCAACTATCGCACAAAGGTCCCAGAAAACAGAAGAGATTTATGTTTTACAGCATCGCAGTATGACAATAATCATCACTGCATATTCCTCTAAAGAAAAGGACGTCAGGAATTAGTGCCATCATGTAAGAGGTTGTGCCATCATCCAAGAGGTAGTGTCATCATGTAAGAGGCAGTGTCATTATGTAAGAGGTAGTTCCATCATGTAAGAGATAGTGCTATCATGTAAGCGGTAGTGTCATTATTTCAGAGGTAGTTCCATCATGTCAGAGGTAGTGTTATTATGTAAGAGGTAGAGCCATCATGTAAGCGATAGTGTCATTCTGTTAGAGGCAGTGTCGTTATGTAAGATTGTGTAAAATATTATCTTGGCATTCAGTAGCCTGGCGTGTGACAATAGAACGGCAAGACGGTGGAAAGCAAGGAGGGAAGAGGAGGGAGGTATGTAACCCACCCCATATAAAAGGACCCCATCCCAACACTTATGATTGAGCTTTGTGTAGTTAGTGGGCACCCTACAATAAATTTTCCGCCTCAGACGGTATAGCTCCGCCACAAGCTGCAAGACATAAATAGGGCCGACGTGACTGTAGTTATACCTCGCGCACATAATACTGGCAGCTGTGTATACATGCCTGTATTATGCCGCGTTAAGTGGTCACTATGGAAGTCTTGTAGTCCAATGGGAGGGGTGGTGTAATTGAGAGCACCTCCACATCATTTTTCACAACTCGCATTTGCTCATGCTACTAACGAAGCTTAGCAGGCGAGCCACGTAGTACGCTGAACGGCGAACAATATTTGTAATTTGAAACTTGTTAAAATAGCAAAAACGTCTAAACAACTTAACCGACCCAATAGCGCTTACCCTCGTCACCGATAGTAATGCAACCAAACTATTTGGTAGCTTATTAAGGGCGGGTAGATTTCACATTCGTTTGCCCGTGCATATCCCGGGTGAAACAAACTCCCAACTTTACGGGCTATTTGCCGTGCATGCATCAGTGTACTTTACATATATTTTTAGTGTTTGTGTTGTACCAGAGTTTTGGAATATTGTAATCAGGTTGTGCTATAATTTAGTTAATATGCTAGTTGTCGCGCGTGGGTTTCTTTGCTTATCTACACGTATTTTAAAACAAAGCCTGCAAACGCTGCCAGTCTGTGTGTGCTATTTTCTCAAACGTTATTGACGGGATGTTCATGCAACAAATTCCCGAGGAATGTCTCAGTGTATAATCTGCTATCCTATCCCTGTATTATAATCTGCTATCCTATCCCTGTATTATAATATGCTATCCTATCCCTGTATTATAATCTGCTATCCTATCCCTGTATTATAATCTGCTATCCTATCCCTGTATTATAATCTGCTATCCTATCCCTGTATTATAATCTGCTATCCTATCCCTGTATTAACGTGCGAAGCTGGGGCGGATCGCTAGTAGTGAAATAATAGCCGATAAGATTTATGCTTGCAGCAAAACTTTTTCAAAACGGTGGTTTGGCTCTATTACACGACGGGACTTTACTCATTAAGAACGATAATGATGCTGAAATAAAACGTACGCAAACGTTAGGCTTCTTACGCGGTAACTAAAAATTGCTATGGGCGCACTGGCGGTTGAACAAAAATCATGACACTCGCGTCATTCTCACGCATAGCGTCATGCGTAGAGCGTATAAGTAGCGTGCTTCTCGCCGCGTCATACTTGTCGTCACCGACCTAGCCACGCGGCGCGTACCGTTGTCACTGCGTATGGGGTGTAAAGAGATCTTGGAACTCGTGCCATCACCACGATTTGCGTCACGTCCCATGAACACATCTTCGGGCGCGTCGATCAATTATCGGGTGAACAAAAATCATGATACTTGCGTTTATCGCGACGTATAACATTACAGTACTAAGATTTCATTTCCCTCCGCAGTCTACATGAACGTCTCTGCATTTATTCTTCATTATTTTTGTAAGAGATAATGGCGTGCTGACTTGCAGCCGAAGTGGGACTGGGGAGCTACCTCCCACACACTTTATACCGCTGTAAAGTGACATCGGTATCGCGTTTCGTGCTGGCTATGAGTAGCTGGTGGCTCATTGGAGTGGAAGAGGTATAGTGGAAACCGCATCGACATAGTAATTGTACAATTTATGGGCGTTGGTCGTAATCAATATGCTCCAAGTGACCGAGCACGTGTAACGACAGGCAGCCAACACTACAATCCTGTTGATTACTTATGAAACGCTCTGGCTTGTTTATTTTAGAGGCCAGGCTTCGTATAAATATAGTCCAGTTAGTGTAAAAACTGTAAGCGCAGGCGATGAATACGCTATTAAAATATGGTGTTGAGAGCTTTGTCCGAAATTAATAAGGCCGACCCCGTTTTGAAGTCGCGCGTGTTGACGAATATTGAACTAACTAATATTCGTAGTTCAACTTGAGGAGTTTGAGCCAAAAGAGGTCAATAGCTGGAAGGGAAAAAAATGTATGCTATTCTTTTCAGCTTAATAACCCTAGTAATATTATAAAAGCGAGTGCATGTATGTTTACTATTTTAATAGCAAATACTATTGAATGAAACTTAGGGCAAAATCAGCAAGATGTAATAAAATCATAATTTTATTACATCTTGCTCTGTTTATTCTACAAATATTCATATATCCATTCGAAAATAAAAATATCCATCAAACTTTTGCGTCTATAACATTGGCATATTTGTCGTTCAATGATAATCTAGGATATAGATAATATTGGAAAATAAGAAATACCATGCCTCTCGCATGTAGATAACTTTAAATAACGTATTTTTTATATTATTGGATATTGTTGACTGTTTTGGATATTTATTAATGTTATCACGATGAAGTTTAAAGAAGTAGTCAGTATCAGCAGTAGATTAATGAACCCATTAGAATTAATAAATTTAATTATTTTAAAATCTTTCCCATATATAATGAATTCAATGAAATATTCGATAAATATTCTCTAGGTTATAGTCTGGTCGACTTGCAAATGCGAACATTCCGTCTACTAGCAAACTACAGTCTGGACTCCGGACGGTGTTGAATTCGGTCCACTGACTACGTAAATAGTTTTACAGTTAACTGCTAAAGTGTTGCTGAATACTAAAAGATAGCCACCGGAGCATGTTAATTTGGTACTGGAGAAACATTTTGTCATTACAGTCCGAATTTTGGTCTTAATAATAATCATTTAAAATAATTAGTAATGATGCTTAAGTTTTTGATACAAGTTCACTGAAAGTAATGCTACTTAAGATACTGGGTCAACCGAGTATAAAAAAACTCACCGAAAATAAGAATCCAGAGAACTAAAAAAATCACCAAGAAAAACCACCACCACTACACCACACTGCGCACGCGCCGCTGCGCACTCCGCCACTGACTCACACACTCCCGAACACCCTCCGGATCTATTTTTCAACGTAAAAGGAACAAAAGACGGGGCAGCCCTCCTCTCCCGAAATAGCGGGCGAGTCGTTCACTTCGCGGCATCGGGGAATACTGAAAAAATCAGTGATTGCCCTGGTACTAGTTAAGGCGACTATTTCTGGACGTCCGGCCCGTTTAACGCCCGATCGAGATCCGAATGTCATTAACTGTTGATGATTTTCGGAAACAAATGACTCCTTTTAAGATTACAATTAATGATTAATTAAAGTATGATTCATTATGTCGTTAAAACATCTGTCAGTATCTAAAATAGACTTGTTAAAATTATAGTGGAGACGTTTATTTTCATTCTTAATTTCTTAATTTTTTATGATATATCAATTAATTATTATGATATATCAAGAAAAAAAGATCAAGAAACGTGTGATAATTTACGTATATTTTTTTAATTTTCACTTGAATTTAACGTCAAGGTACATGCAATAATTTCAAGTTGAAATATTTATATATACATAGTAAGTATAATATAATAATATCTGTGGACTTATCACACCACGTTTGCTTAGTCCTGTGCTAAGTACCGTAAGGACTTGTGTTACAGACAGACTACGAGACGACGTCTACGGTACTAGACAACGGATACATATATTTTATATTTTTTTTATAAATTTAAGAAATTTTATATATTTATGATTTTTATTTTACATATAACAACGTGACCTAGGTGGGATTGGAGCCTGCGACCTCTGGCGTAACACGCGGACTAACCGCTAAGTAAATAACCGAGCCACCTGGTCGTCAAAATTGAACACTTTGAAAGATGCAGTTCATTTTATACATGATTTAACTTAAACGAGCATAATAATATGATGGGCAACACCACGCCCGCTAGAGGATCATTATGTAAAGAAATTTAGTGAAAATAAATTTAATGGGATAATATTGTTTTCATGTCTTATGAAGGTAAGTCAGATAATTGTATGTGAATGTAACCAATATATATGTACTATACTGACTCATATACTCACATAGATATGAGAATTTGGCTCGGCATCAGGCCAGGAGGCATCAAATATACAATCATACCTACGAGTAGTTGAATTATACGCTGGCACAATGTTTGCACACGCGGGGACAAATGTGAAGATCATAAAAGTATGTTTACTTCCTTCTTCACCATGTTTCCGCATATCAAGAGACAATGACCTACTCAAATGCGTATGAAAATATAAAGGCTTTCAATTAAAAATCCTTAAATTTGTGATCTACATTATTATGTCACTATCAGTCTTTTTTTTTAATTTTTACTTGAAAAGAGCAAAACATAGGCATAGCTTTGTGCGGATACTTACTGGTGTCAGTAGTTATCAAAAGGCTCGTCTTGTACCCACGTAATATAAAAATAATTCTTTCAAAATTCCTTTACAAGTAATGCATAAAACTTTTCTTCCGTTTCACCTGTTTTAAATTATTCATTTAATTTATTTAATGGCGTTCTTCATTAAAAATATAACGAATCATTCTCCTGGGCGGAGTTAACACGTAGACACGAACTCCCGAACAACCGTAAAACTCGGGATGCACAGGAAGGAAATAACTTCGGCTGTTGAATTAATAAGCGCTTATTAGAATGACTCACACTTTATTATAACTGCGACAATTTTAATGTACTTTTGACTGAATTTCGCTTGGCATTGCTTCGTGTGGTGTTACCTTTTTGTTTTTTTGTTGACGTTGGGAAACGCATTTAAGCGCCTTCACTGGCCCTGGAAGGGGTCCAGTGGTGTATGGGGCTCGCGGATCGTGCCTAATGCCCACAAAAACCACCGAAAGCCCTACCGACACGACTAGGCTTGAACCATGGTGGGGGACGAGTGGCGGTACCTGGCGGTAAGAAGTGTTAAGTAACGTTTATTATAGGCCTTTCGTTTCGGAGTGCTTAGTTCTTTAGCGGCGTTAGGACAGACTCATTTTCTCGTCTTAACGTTTTAAGATAAGGCATGACCTATGTTATACACGGACAGATACAAGCCGATGATAATAATAATAATAATGAGGCATTATGTGTCTGTCACCAACACTATATTCATTTTCATTACAGTTTATTTGATTAACAGATTTATCTCTAGACTACAACCACGAATCAAGTTCGTGGTTGGTCTATGCATTGTGTATTCCAGTGATGTTAACGTGTGATATTATATGTCATGTGATCCTGGTAGCCAAATTACGGGAGCGATGCGCATCTCAAGGGCCATAAAAAAACCGGCTCAGTGCGATTATTTACGCCCATAGACATTCGAATAATTGCCTGAAACTCATATGCGAAACTATATATACGAAATCATTAGAAATCACTTTGGGGCGCTATCATGTGAGCGAGAGGTGTTATTCCGATCATGCTGCAATGCAGCACCTCTCACTAAATATAAATATGCTTTACGGTTTCACCCACTTAAAATCTATGTCGCGGTAATTACTGATTTTCTCGGGACACCCATAATTTTTAATGTTATAACAGATCCTACTTTAGTAAATAGTAAAGCCGGTAGCCTATCGGAGGTATGAGATTGATGACAGGCCGAAAAGGCATAAAAAAGATAGGCAAACAAAATTTATTACATCATATTATTTTTTTTAGGATAAGGTACAAACGAGCAGGTCACGCAGGCGCGTTGCCGTCCTTTAAGATGGAAGTAAGCTCTTGAACCCCATATCGTATCGGTTCGGAAATACCGATGGTGGCAGCTGGTTACACATCGAAGTTGTGCGCGGTAAGAAATTGCACTTGAAACGCACAGTCGTAGTCTTTGGGACATCGAGGTGGTGATGGTGGAACTTAGAGTTCTGCCGTGGTGTCCGAGAGTGGAATTCCGCTGTTGCTATTAATCCGAACAACTCCTTGGAACACTCCACGTTGTAGATGCGGCAGAAGATGCAGAGCGAGCTGACGTCTCTTGGTAATGCTAAAGGACTAAGTTCCACGAAAACAACCTGGTCGTAAACGATTTAAGTCGCTCTCCGTTGAATACGGTCAAATGGGGCGAGTTGATAGTTGGGGGCATCAGTCCAAAGGCGAGAGCAGTACTCCATGTGCGGTCGGACCTGCGCCTTGTATAATTGCAGCCGATGATGCGTTGTGAAGTACTGCTTCGCATTATTGAGCACACCCAGCTTCTTGGGGGCTATATATTAGCCTCACTTCCGAATGACCGCGGAATTGAACGTTGCTCGATATGTCGACTCCAAGAATCCCGATACTAGCAGAGGCCATTAGGAGGTATATTCGAAGCGAGGAGATACGGAGAAGGGGATCTTTTTAGCGGTAAACGAATGATCGGCGCTTAAAGTTGCGGCAGATAGCAGAGATGGTAAGCAGTTTCTGTGAACGCGTTTTTAATATTTTACACCAACATTAGCGAACGAAAAAGCTTTGCACGCGATGGGTGCCGCGTTTGCTCAGTGTTAACCAAAAGCAATGTCGAGTGGACGATTCGTCGGAGTGTTTGGCGCTGTTTAATCGTGATATTGACAAGTTTTTGCGGCGTTGTGTGATAGTATATGAAACATGGATACATTATCATGAAACAAAAGAACAATCTAAGCAGTGGACTGAGGACGGAAAACCTGCGCCGAAGAAAACAAAAATCGTTTTGTGGTACGGCAAATTGAGGGCGACTGTTTTTAGATAAGCTCCAGGGATTATTTTACTTTGCAAGGAGGAAAAACAATAAATGGAGAGTATCATGCAAGCTTACTGTAAAAAAATTGTGAAGAAATCCGAAAGAAACGGCCTCCATGCCTGTTCAAAAAACTCCAATAGGCCTGCGACAAAGAGCTTGCTCACACCATTTGAGGTTCTGCGTACATGCTCGTTACCCAAATCCACAGAACTCCAGCATTTCGGGGTAGTTTCCGGTACATGGCGTCAAAGTGCTGGAATAATTTGCCACCACCTTTGCGATCTCTGAAAACAGATAATAATTTTAAAACTAGGTATAACTCATATTTGTTAGATATTCAAGTAATTACAGTTCAAGTACTGGTTTATTTCGTTTCTATCTCAGATTATAATTTAATATTATTATTTATTATAATTTATTATTATTTTTAATGTAATATTATTAGTTTACTTATTTTTTATGTTTCTAACCACATTATAACACTATGTTGCGTGTATTATCTTATTTTTGTGTTCGCCACAATAAAAGGGCTAACTATTCATTGTAACAGGCCAAAAACCGCCCCGCAGCAAAAAAAAAACCCGCGTGCGCAGAAATCTTATATATACATTCTATTCGTTGAGTCATTTAATACTGGAAAACTACAAATCACACGACACTTATTTAAATATTTATTAACCCTATTATTTTTTTTTAATGCAACTAAGTACGTATTTTTATTTGTCACTTCCTTCCGTCTCAGGGTTGTGTCCCAGAAAATCGGTGCTGGTGAACGTAGATTCTCCGACGTATGCCGAGTGACATCCTTTTCAGTGCCTCTCACATTGTATTACTCTGCATTCATTATATTATGTACGTATCTAATTAATTTGTTTTTTATAATTCTTTTTTCTATTTATACATAATTTGTATTCTAAGCACCTTCTATATTGTTTTTTTAACTGTATTGTGAAGCACTGCATAAATTTCTTTCTCTTTTTTTTTCTATTTCATTTTGCCAAAAATAAAGTTTTTTTCCACCACGACAACGCGCCTGTGCACTCGTCAAGGGTTGCAGTTGCCAAGCTTCGCGAGTTGCTGTTCAAATTTTTACCTGATCTGGCCCCGTGCGAATTCCACTTATTCCCGAATCTCAAGAAATAGTTAGGATAGTTTTCATCAAATGATGAAGTCATTGTCGCCGTAGACGAGTATTTTGAGGGGTAAAGAAAACATATTATCAAACTGGTAGAAGGAAATTACGTTGAAAAAGATATAAATTTGTTTTAAATAGATTCTTAAAGTTTTTCTTTGCCGTTTCGGATTCTTATCAATCACCACTCGTACCGTTGGGCAACGTTACCCGAAAAATGACTACGATTGCTCGTTTGGCCCAATATACTATAAAAAAGTAGTCATTTGTCGAGTACCGACACCCATGAACATCAGCAGAATTACTAAACCGAAGATGTCACTTTACGCCGGTATCATGTGAGCGTGACGTACCTACCCGGCCGTGCCGCCCAATTCCACTGCAGTGCAGCATGCCACTGCATCTTACAAAAATCTAAACCCGTTCAGTAGTTTTTGGTTGAAGATCGAACAAATACACATTAAATCTTTCACATTTATAACAGACGAGTAAAAAATCACAATAGGATCTTCTGGGCGACCAGAAAACCGTAACTTCACGATCGGTGGCTGAACATGCTGAAACGAAATCATCCAGACACTCCATTTCAAAGAGTTTAATGCTTATGATGTAAATAGGATGAGGGAGATAGGACGCAACTGCATAACAATCATGCGAATGTCCATGGTCATCAAATGGCTTGCATTTCTCGTTCGCCTTCTTATGCTATAAAAGAAAAACGAAACAAATGAATAAGCACAAAAAGGCGACATTAACAAAAATGTCAAATAAAATTGCAACCTGAATCACTGTCTTGCCGCCATCACGCTGAGATTGTACCATCAATCGCAGATGCAGATAAAGTCTAGACAGAATTAAATGAGATAAGGGGATGATGATGTAGATGGAGTTCTAGAGTTTGTTATTTAGAGTGCTTCCGAGCTTAATGAATGGAGTAGTGGCCATTTCCAGATGAACTAGTTTAAATACGAAAAAAATAGTTATTTATTTTATTAGAAGATATCTCAAACGGCATGGTCATGTGGATGGGATAACTATTGAATAATGTTTGGGGCGTACCACAAAATGTTAAACGGTGTTTTATATTCTTGGCTAAAATAGTTGATGATAGTAAAGGCAGATTGTGTTGACAGCTGATGCCTATCTCATTATTTCATCGTCCTCATTATCAGTCCTTATCGGTCCACTCCTGGACATAGGCCTCTCTCAATGAACGCCAAGACGACTGATGTCCCGCTACTCGCATCCATCCCGAACCAGCTATTGCACGGAGATTCTCTTCCCAATTGGTGAACGGTCGACCAACACTTCGTTTTCCTAAACGCGGCCTCTACTCCAGAACCTCACTGGCCCATCTGTCATCTGTTCTTCTGAGTGTGTGACCAGCCCATTGCCACTTCAGCGAAATTATTCGTCGCGTGATATCGGATACTTCAGTTCTCTGCCTTATGACTTCGTTACGAATTCTGTCGGATAGAGACACACAAAACATAGCTCGCTGAGCTACCGCAAACTAGCGAACCAGTTCTAAACTGAGAGGCCATGTTTTAGGCCCCGTAGTTCATCACGGGGAGGACGTATCGGTTGAAGACTTTCGTCTTCAAGCTCTGCTGCATAGGCGACGTGACAATGTCACGAAGCTTCCGGATGCTACCCAACCAAACTGAATCCTTCTATCGGCTTCCTTCTTGAAGGGAGGATTCATTTAAGCCATGCACATTTCCTGCAAACTCTCATTATTTATTTTCCTTAAGGTTTTTACATACACAATCCCCGGCCGGCCTGGAACGGAAGGTGTGCCGGGATCAACGCAAAAGGCCACTACCAACTGACTAAAAACCGCTGTGAGATCCTTCTGCCGCTGTTGCAGTGTGCCCCGGATCCATCAGCAACAGCACACTTTAGCGGCTGTCTATTTCATCTTTTCTTTGTGCATTAGCCAGATGTTCGTAGCCAGTAATACGGTGCTGAGTTGTATCACAAGCATTATTAATGTAAACCGCGCTCATTGACTATACATAACACCATTAGATAAGAATATTAAAAAAACAGAACACATTTGTGTTCACTTTAATATCCATCTCAAGAACAGTATTACCTGACCTGAAAATCATTTCAAATGTTAAAGTATACAATTCTCGCTCGCAGGGCAAAAAAATCAGATATCCAAGTTTCTAGTAAAAATGAAAGCTTGTTTATGTTTTTATTTTTGGGTTACTACAAGTACCTGATATATTTACAACCATAAAAATTGACGAGAATTGAGCTAATGCAAAACAAATAAAGGGAAAAATTCGAAATATGAGAATTTCTATTGTTATGTCAGAAGGAAAAAAAAAATTTTTAGTTCGTTTTTTACAGAAAGAGCGTGAAGTCACAAAAATGTACTTTTATTCATTGTTTTCGTGTATTTACGCGAATAGTCACAACATAAGTTTGTAACGTTTTACACACAAATGATATCTTTTGTGCACGGAACCCTTGATGCGCTAGTTCGACTCACGCCTTTTATAGTTGATGAAACAAATATGATGGTGTTTCCGTTGGTCCACTGGAAGCAGGGTAACACGTCTTCTTAACAACTATACGGATATCTATGGACGCCAACTGCCATCAAAACTATCAGGATACTCGTTCGTTCTTATACTATAAGAAGGTGTTTACTTATAAATGATCGAAAGATAGAATGCAATTGAGATTTATTCTAAATCCAGTTCGAGTGTCACTTAAGAAAACTCTAGCCGCACTAACTCAAGCTGAATCGATTTTAATTCACTTAAAACACATTTTCCACGGGCATAAAGATAACGATACATCACTGGCTAGCGATAGATGTAAAAAACCAGAGCTCTTCGCTGTTGCACCGTACACATTTAGAGTCCGGATATAGCCGGGGAGTGACATTTTTTACACGAGGCGTCACTCGCGAGACGACTGACGCGTAGCTTAACACGGATATCGATTTTGTACTGGAAGAGATAAGTAATCCGGTATAGGTACCACTACGTTGACGCACGCTATACATTAATTATCTCGCCTTTCCGAATATACTCAGATATTGGATTTCATTTGAGAAAAAATACTAGATCTGGTTTTAATTGTTGTTGCCTAATGCACAATGCCTAACGGTCATAAGCGTTGACGCTGTGTGGGGATTTATGTCCAGCAGGGAACAATAGAGATATTGATGAATGTACATGTGATTTAATAGTTGCAGGCAGCTGACAGGAGTCGTGTGAGCTGTGAAGTGCAAAGTTAGCAGCCCCAGGGGACTTATCCAGGAACGTTTATACGTATGTACGTAACTCTCTCTGTACTTGTCTATTACGTACATTACATTAATATTTCAACATCGATATCATCGAAAATCTACCACCATTGAACTATCCTAGTAGTTCAACGGCAGTAGAACTGTGACATCACTCATTCACTTCTGCGGATGACTTCCTTTACGTTAATTAAAGAGCGTATTCCTTATCTAATTTAGTTTAGTTTCACCGGTATGCATGACAGTCGCGTGAGACTGACATATATAGATTGATAACTGTGTTATAACGAATACTTCCAAAAATACCCCATTAGTCGCCTATAGTGAGGAACTCTGATTCGGTTACAAGTCAATATTAAGTACACGTGTATTAAATTGCTTAAAGAGACAGTTGGCCCATTGAAGTGGAGAAGGGACGGTTGGCAACATATGTTATAGTAAGAGGTGGGACCATGCTGTATTGCAGCGTAATTGGGCCGGCACGACCGGGGCGAAACGCTCGCACGATACCTGCGTAAAATAACAGCTTCGCTATCGCGTTTCGTGATGTCTGTGAGTAGCCGCCGGTTGGAGGGGAGGAGGAAAGGAAAATAAACTGATTGTATAACTAGTACGCGGATATTTATCGGCGTCAGTAGTTATGAAAAACCGATACCCCGTTTGTCCCCCTGTACAATATAAAAATGAAAACCACTGTCTACTGTCTGATGTATATGAAAATGAACTAAGCCACTTCCAGTGTCTCTGCGATCTTCATTAGCATTCACATCTCCAATCCCTCGTGTCTTTTTTAGTCACGCCCAATGTATTAAAGTACTTAATTTGTTTCCTCCGATGGCTTTAAGATGTACGCACGCTGACGTACACTTTGAATGATGAATATCGCTTTGGAATAAGGGTGCACTGATTGACATCGGCCGGTATAAATAGACTGTCACAGAATGTGCCGGGACTGCGGATGCGCGCCGACGATTGCCACTTATGTCATTGTTATTTGTCTTATATGTTTGCGTGCGACTTGTTTGTTTATAGCATAAGGGAACAAAAGCGTAGTCTCCTTTTTATACGTACCGGCGCGCATAGATATCAAAATTATCGTTATGCAGACTCATCACCCTACTATTTCCTTATTGTAGATATGTCAACGGGGAGTAATTTTAGTAACCTTAAAATCATAACATAAGAGAACTTTATCTTGTCACCTCTTTCACTGGAGTGTCAGATTCCTCTTTGTCCTCGGAGGGATTTTATACCTTAACAACAGACAGATGAAGAAATCCGTGATCCGTAGCCGCGTAGGCACGTAGCCGGCTCTCTTAATGAAGAACCGCCAAGTCTTTGTTTTTCATAGTATAAAGGGACAAAGAAGCAGTCGGAGCCATTAAATGACCACCGTCGCGCTTAGACGTTTCAATTTGTGATGCAGACGAGCTGCCTTCTTTCCCTCTAATGCACATGGTACTCACGAACGACATGAACTCAACATCATAGCTTTAACTTTACGACGGTGTTATATGAGCGGGAGGTACCAACTACTTCCAAGGCCAGTTGCAGTGTAGCGTGGCACTACCTCTTAATGTAAATAGTGCAATATTTTTGTATAATTTATTCATCACTAGTCTAAGGATTTTCTTCGAGTGGTAACTTTAAGAAAATTATTTGGAGACAACTATTAACTTCACCCTTTGTATAAACATGTAAGAGGTTTACTAATATTTATCAACCACACTGCCCGTAGGACATAATGCTAATAGACTAAATCCTGAGCTAATGTAGTGAACAAGAAATAAATTTAACCATTCAAACTAGTAAGCCCAAGATTATCCCGGCAACTTTGCATCGAAGTTGTTCCAATTTGTGATTGTTTCTGAGCTTTACGGTCTAAGAAGTACAAACAATAGTATTTGTTTATGTCTATCATGTGGGTATCGAACTGTGACTATTCGCGTAAATACAAAATAGTTATGAAAAAATTAAGAGTATAATTCTTTTCGTTCCAAAAAACAGAATTAGGTTTGGAAATATTAGACGCGATGAAACCCGCGGGACAAAGCTTGCTCTATATTGTTACTCTCTCGACAGTAACTCCTGAGTAAATATCGAATTGATATCAATTAATCGAAGGCTGGATGGCTCACATGCGGCCCCCGAGCCAACCCCGAGGTCAAAGGTCGGCAAGGGCAAACATGGTAATTTAAAAGCCTCTTAATTGTGGGGAGGATGTCCCCTGGGGTTGCGAATTATTTTTGACGGCCTGTTCATAAGGTTCACTTAGAACAATAAGATGCATGTTGTGTCTATTTTTATAGGACATGGGGGCTACGAATACCGAAGCTCATAAACATCCGCATACATACTATGCTCCAGTGGGCCACCGACTATCCACAAACCACAGAGAACGTTACTCAAGATTTCCATTCCACCGCAAAGAAGCAGGGCACTACCTCTTACTCAAATACTCTATGGTCAAAAGGTGTAATGAAGTAATAAGATGTCACCCTAGCCGGATTTTGTCTACCGCCGCTATCTCATTAAGGACTAGCGCACAAGTGTGTGCGCAGACACAAATGCACTCCCTTTTCTCTCATTTCCCATTCCGATGGGGTGAAAATCCGACATGCAGCTTAACGTGCTCTCTGAAGCACGAAACCTCACGAAACGTTACAGCGACGCTGTCACTTTACGCCAGTATCAAGTGAACGATAGGTACTTCCCTGGTCGTGCCGGCCCGATTTGGCCGGAT
>JAFELO010000836.1:684674-699527 GCA_017140195.1 Eumaeus atala
AAAAAAAAAGGTTGTTGTGGTGCTCACCAAGCCTTGCGAAGCTTTTTGAACATTTGACTGCTCTTCGTACCCCTTTTATAAGAAGAGGGGACTAAAGGGCTGGAGGAGGGGGCGTTCTGTTTATTTATAGAGTGTATGTGTTTACCCCTTACCTGACCAGTATACTTAACGTTGTCAACTTGTGTAAGTTATTACACTTGTACTACTACGGAACCTTCAATTCACCAAGTAACTGTTACATCACACCCGACTGGACGGTACTAAACCTTAATATAAATATTGCAAAGTTCTAATGCTATGGGATATCTGAAAACTGACTTTTGTTTTTCCTAGTATAGGGCAAACGAGCAATCGGAGCCTTTTTACGACTACCGAATCCCATGCACATTCACTTAATTACTATGCCGATGCCTTGCCATCCACCCTCCCATGGGCCACTTCTATGAAGGTGGTGTCCATGCCTTAGGGGGGTTACTAGCCGTCGATAGCCGTCGATGCCCTAATGATTTGTTGCGATTTAAGTGGGCATTCGGCACTACATTCCATATTTATCCTATTTCTGTTTAACATTAGGACTTCTCTTCTCACACTTCGAAACCACAGAAACGTGACAATACATATCTACATCACTGCAAGCCTATTTCTACGATCTCTCAACTAATATCTACTTCTCAGATGATGATATTAGTCTCAGATCAGTCTTAGCAATTAAACATTCTAGAAAAAGGAACACGTATTTTTCCTGAATCCAATAATGTTAACAAATTCACCATGGAACTCTGAATGTTCTGCAAATTTGAACATGCGAATATTTTTAATAAAGGGGGTCATGTGTCGACCCACTTTTTACTGTAACGCTAAGCACTTACTAGTAGCGTGTACCGCTCGTTACCGGGTGAAAGACTCAAATATATTAAATGAATTTCGAATTAAAATATTTCTATTTAAATTCAAATGGCTTTAAAATCTAAAGCACATTTCCCAATTTTTCCAAATCACGACTTCATGTGAGAAAAAGCTCTAAGTATGAGTGGGACGCGTATGAAAGGTTCCATGTCATGATCATAAGAGGTAGGATGGGGATAGAACAGATGGGTGGACCAATAGGAAACGGGAAAAAATCATCACGTTTGTTTTATGTGAGCCCAGTATGACCAGAAGAATATCTATATACTAGTGAACTCGTAATGAAAAAAGGGTTTGTTTGTTTGAACACGCTAATCTCTGGAACTACATATCGGATTTGAAAAAATATTTTTGTGTATGTGAGTCACATAAATAAGGAAGGTTAAAGACTACTATAGTGCTACTACCAAAAGGAAGTTACGCGAGTGTAGCCGCGGGTCGGTGTTAGTAATGAAATAAATTGATCCGTTTTTTATAGGAGGTAAGCTTCCTGGGCTCCTACCTAGGAGCTAGCTTCGTGGTATGGAACGGCACTATCTCTCTCTATAGTCTGATTTGTGAGTATGTAAATGTAACCTCTAATTGATGGTTCAAGCGGAAGATCGGCGCTGATAGCTTAGCCAGCAATATGGAGCCTGAGACAATTTCTGCAATGTCTACTTAAATTTAGAAATGTTTATCTTTTTTATATACTGTGGATATATGTAGATTTTTGCAGAATGAGTGATTATTTATTAATTATGTAATTCGTAATGTTACTAACGTATAATTGTTAAATGAAATGCTGATGGTGAACGAACTGCAATACGGCAGCTAATCGAATAATTGAGTTCAGAGTGCTGTACGTTAGTGAGTGTAGATAATTCGATTGTGAGCTGCGAATTAGCACACCGTCTGCATAGCGGTAGTTAGTCGGTGGTAGCTCGGTACTATCATAACAAAACGAGAGGATTGCTATATTCGTTAGTTCGCGCGGTTAGTTATGAGCGCTGTTCATAACTTGTGACCCACGAGAGGATTATTATAAGGGGAGTGGGTATAGTTGTCGCAACTATCATCATCACAAGAACAGCCTCCCTCAAAAGGTGCAACAGGTGACGAGCAACTTGCATCTCGTGACTTAAACCAAGTCATCAGTCCACCTGGGTGGGTGCATAGAGATGATAGAGAGTAGTGAAACTAGCCTAAAAAGGGAAAGCAAATTTGGTCTACACTCTCTTTCTCTACTTTCATTAAATTCTCACTGCTTAGTGCGCATGTGAGATTAGATAGACAAAGATAGTGATAAGAATAGAAGGTAGAAACCTTCTCTATAATGGTATAGTTTCCCTTCTCTGTCTATATGTAGGTAGCCATCCACAATTCATTTCCGGTGGCTGGTAATCACTCGACTACCTCTTTTCTCCAGTGGTTATGGGTTCTGCGAGTAATGTAAACTGGTTATGGTTGCTTCGCCTTGTTAGAAGAGGAAGTGAGGAGGTAGTGCCGTGCATGGTTCATGACATCACATCTTCCGATGCAACGGAATTGGGTCTCACAGCCGTTGAAGTACCTCTCGCTCACTTGATACCGGCGTAAAGTGATAGCGTCGCTGTCGCGTTTCGTACGGTTTGTGAGTAGCCGCGAGTAGTTGCGGGGGTGGGGGAAATAGGAGGGCAACGCATCAGCGCAACAATCAAGCGAATGTCAATGGGCGACGGTAGTCATTAAAAGGCCCGATTGTTCCTTTGCCCCCTTATGCTAAAGAAAATAGATGTCTTCCTGAGCTATCACTATTTACACTACATCTTTTGCTCACCTCCATTTTGGCACAGTTTGCAAAGTCTAGTCTAGAGTAAAACTTCTTTAAGCACGCTTGCTATAAGTATGACTGGTGAATGTGTGACTAGAGAAATGAGGCCAACGCTAGTCGTGAGGAAGATATCATTTAGAGAAGATAGAGAGAGAGATAGCTTCATTTCTGTAGGGGGAAGGGAGACAGGGGCGAGCACTCAAAAATGACCACCGACGCACATAAACATCCACAAAGAGGAATACTTTTTTATAGTATAGGGGAGCAAACCAGTAATTGGAGCTTTTTTTACGACTACCTACGCCCTTGAACATTCGCATAATTATTATATCAATGCGTTGTCCTCCTTTCCTCCTAACCCCTTACGGGCCACTGTCATATCCTCCTACCCCACAATTAATCAATGGGAACTCGCATATCACACGAAACGCGATACCAATTGGCCACCGGCTACTCACGAATCATACGACAGCATAGCTACCACTTTTAAGTATTATGTGATCGAGAGGTACACCCGCTTGTAACGAGTCACACCGACACATAAAAGTCTAAGCTAAGTTCGCCGAATATCCCCACACCGCTTACGAATAAGGAGTATCATTTTACGGATATGAATCCGTAAAATGAGAGCTTAGATCACCTTAGAATAAACGCGATCTTTAGAGAGCCCTAATGATAAATTAGCTTTAGCTGATCGAATCGAGCGCGAATCAAACCCCACCCGTCAGATGGGAGGAGACCGGCCTCCTCAGACAAGTTAAAAAATATACAAGCTCAATTATCTTAATCTACGTCACCGCATCATAAATTACATCGTGCGCCGTCCCACTAGCGTGGGGAGGGAGACCTTCTACTCGTTTTCAAATATAATCACCATTCTGTACGCCGAAATACAAACAACCCGGTACATCTCCTACCATTTGCGGGAAAAGAGGGGATGTATCCCCCTATCGTTTTCCGTAAACTAGAAGACACAAAACTCTCTGCTAGTCTGCTGTACGGCAAGGGCGTAGCGTAGCCAACACGTAGTAAGCCCTTCAGAAAAGGGAAGCATTAATCATCATTATCAGCCCCTATTGATTCACTGCTGGGTATAGGCCTCTTTCAATGAACGCCAAGACGACCGATCTCCTGCTACTACTCGTTAATCCGGCAGTCACGCCGCGCGCAAGCTTTTTAATTCGCAGGTGTTGGTGTAAAATTTTAGAAAGTTTGCGAAATGCTTACCATTTCTACTATCTGCCGCAACTTTAAGCGCCGCTCATTCAAAACGATTTTTTGAATCTTTTTGATTATGTCCGGATCCGTGACTACATTTGGACGCCCAGACCTGCTGGAGTTTTCGCAGCTCTATCCCACGTTTAAAATGAGTTACCCAGGTGTGAATTATACACAATGCAGAAATGTAAACACTATCTAGCTTGACTTTGAACTGGGTTGCTGTTTCCAGTTATCAATCAGCCTTAGTATAACATTGCGATATGTGGATATTGGGCTCAAAGACTACTACTAATTATATTCTCTGTCAGGAAAAAAATGTAATGATTTTCCGAAGAACTTACTAATATCCCAAAGTGTAATGGAGCTTGACGTTTAATACACTTTCATTCAATGCCACATAAAAGCTGCGTTTTTTATTTTAAACGTGCAATTGGATAGCCTTTTGATGATTACCATCCACATAATTGATGTCTTATTTTTCCCCACGAATGGAGCACCGAGGGCTCACGGTTCGTACAAGACGAGACCGAACTTTTGCGATTGTATCAGAGCGTGAGTTACCTTCCCGATTGTGCCTGCAATGTAGCAGGGTACTACCTCCCAAACCTGCCATTTAATATTGTTTAGATCAACGCTTCGTCTACATACTGATCGTTGCAGTGCGAATTGTGTCAGGAATTTTTCAATTTGGCCACGCGAGTGACGTCAACCTGCTCGGTTAATATAGAACGTGTGCGGAGTTGCAAATTTATGTTTGAATGCGCTCAGAGAATGGCAAGGCTGAATAAATAAAATGTCCCACGGATGTGTTATTTATTTGGGATGGGAATTTAATAAGAGCTCCATGTTGACCTAAATGAACTAGAATCTAGATTTCACCTTTCCATAAAAAAAAAATTCATTTTATTTAAGATGACTCATTCATTTGGCTACTTGCTCTTTGTGTCACAACACGTTACGTAATTATTGGTGTATATTTTCGTTGACCGGAAGTGCGCCATATTTGTATACCTAAATGGTATGGACATTTTGAAAAAAAAAAGGGACTATAGATTTATTGGCTCTCCTTCTCTTTCTCCCGTTTAATCCAATCGATGTTTTCAAAAATATCCCAAGCCATATATATTATGTAAAGTACATTATCCCTACTAATTATTATTAGATGGGAGCGCAATCTGACACGCACGGATAATCTGACAGAACCGCGGGCTTAACGTGTTCTCTGGAGCACTTCATGGCTTCGAACTTGTAGTAGTGATGGAAAAATCCCAATAACACGTTGGTCCGGCTCGGGAGTCGAACCGAGGAACATGCTTACAACTAGACCATGAGGCAGTATCGATCGTAATGCCAAGTACCCGAGCACTGATATTCAGCTTCACAGTTTCCTACTGTCTTATGTTATGATATTTTACATCGCCTGCAAAAGCATTCAAGTAGCAAATAACTGTTCTAGAATCGAATATACAAAATAACTTTATACGACATAATATTTATTGTAACACAGTTTCGTGAGGATCTGAGAGTCCAGAACTGATGATCTGTTACATTGAGAGGTAGAAGAAGGCAACGGTTCTGCAGAAAATCTAGCAGGCTAAATGTGTCAGTTGTCACTAAAATATTTCGCCTGTCACTTGATGAATAGAGGCTAATTTTATACAATTTCCACTATTTATCGAATGTAATGTTTACACTTACGGTTTTGATTCCTCATCATTATGTTTATCATCGAAGACCGTTCGATAGGTTTCGAGAAATCTGAAACTGTGGTCAATGTAAACACTTGTTTTATAAATAGTAGAAATTGAAACTTGTGTACAATATTTCTTATGAATCAAGTGATATCATCATACATTTCCATCACTTAAAAAAAGAAATTATGTCAAGACTTCAGCTGCTGATTTGCCTTCATATACAATTTAAAAAATCGTTTATTTACGATAAAGTTATTAAATTAAATAAACTCTAGTTTACTTGAGCTCTGTGCTCAAGTTTTGTTGTTCAATAGGTAGTTGTAAAGTTGAAATAACTTGATGAGTTAAAACAAATTAAATCGTATGAAGTCAATAGCCCGTGAAATAGTTACAAAGTTCCTAGCTTTAAGTAAACCGGTGAGATGTTAAGCGCTATTTTGAGTATTGAAACATGAAACTAAAATTTACTTCCATCATAGATTTCCAAAAGTACCGCTTATCAATGGCTTCCAGGAAAGGAGGACAACGCTTTCATATAACAATTATGGGGATGTTAATGAGTGCCGGTAGACATAAGTGACTACGACTTTTCGTTTGTACTCCCATAACATAATAAAACAATAATTTGTTTATGTTATGGGAGTAAACTTATGGTTGCTCGTTAGTGCCTCTATCATCCCACCTATTTTTCACGAAATAACAGCGTGAAGTGATTTGTCTGATTAGTGAACGTTCCAAATGGCCGAAGGGAGGGGCAAGGATGCACAAGCAATTCTATTGAAATAACGGTTTAATTAGAATTGCAAATGCATCCTTGCCGTCTCCCGTTTTCCTGTTAATGTGACTAGCCTCCGGGTTGGTGGTAGACTGCTTACTTATTGTTGTATGGGATAAATAAAGGAGCATTATGTCAGAGCCGGCACGACCGACTTGGCCGACACGACCGACTTGGCCGACACGACCAACATGGCCGACACGACCAAGATGGCCGACACAACACTGCGTTGCATAATCGAACATACTGTTTGTCCTGGTATTTCTTTTAAGAACGAATAAATTTATCTTCAAAGTTGACCTGTTTCCAATAAATTTAATTCAAAATACATTTGGATGTATGTGTAGTCAATAAGGTGTATCTTCCATCCATGTTCCTATAGCACAAGGGGTTAGCGACCCTTTCGGAGACTAGCGTCGCCAATAGATATCCGCAATGTTTTTAGTTCCCTACACGGATAAATTAAAGTTTTATTATACGTCTCTTTTGCTGCAACGATCCGAAATATTTTATTGAAATGTTATTGATGCTGTTCTTACGACGCTGTGTTTGGATGGAAAGGTTGCGTCACCTGGCACGAGGCCTTCAATTACTCGCGGCCTAAATTATAAAGCGTGCGAAATAAAAGGCGAGCAAAAACAGGTGCAAAGAATATAGCGACGTAAAAGGGGTCCGGCGACCTCCATAAAGTCCTGTCATTGAAAGATCACGCGACAGAAGTGCGGACTCAGTGGCGTAGGCGTCAAGTGGAAAAGAAAATGGACGCACACGGGGCAGAAATGTGCAAGGAGGTTTAAGGAATAATAATTATTTTGCGCATGCAAAACTCACATATTATTAACTTAGTTACACCAGGCTGTTATTAACTCATAGATTACATGACAGTGATACGCTATATAGACACTCTTTTTCTTGTGTCTTAAAGCATATAATTTTTTTTTCTATTTTCAAGGTGAGTATGTTTTTTCCGTGTGTAGTGTCTATCTATTTGTATTCCTAAAACTAGTCGATGTTACCTGTTCAATGGGGTTATTATCATAAAAACATTAAGGTCCTCCTGAATCGTGTTGTTCACGGTGTTAACTGTTTTGTGTTCTTTTAGCCATTTAATTGTTCTGATTAGTGTGTGGTTAATTTCAAGTTCGTAGTGAGTGGGTTTCTTATTTTCAACTATTTGTGTAACTAAGGAACAGTCATAGACCCAATGTTAAGCGGTGTGGTACTCCGTATAAATTACACATAAATGGAGACCTGAGGTGATATGAGTTTTCTTTATTTATCTGCAACTACAAAAATTCGAGGTTGGTCCTTATCCAATCGTTTGCAATACCCCTTATTCCTTGGGAATATAAAACATTTAAAAGTATTTTGTGTGAAAAAAAAACTCATTTTTTTAGTTAGAGAGAAACATGCTTGAGTTGGAGACCTGTCTTTTTCTAAAACCAAATTGTTCGGGCATTAATATATTTGAAATACTAAAGAAGTTTGTAATTTTCCCAAACATATTTTTTTCAAATATTTTTGATACTGCAAGCCTTATTGTTGTTGGCCTGGTTTAATGATCATCACTTTAGAACGGCGGGGAATGTGAGTTAACGATAAATTTATTAAGTGAGTTAACGGTGTGGTGAGTTATTATTTATTACTACATGCTCTTAATATCTTTGTATGTATGTTATCATAGCCTGCTGAGTTTGAGCTTTTGATGTTGTGAATATTCTGTATTGTCTCGTCGGTAGCAATAAGTTGCTATTATAAACGCAAGAAATTAATTATAATTAGTATGAACATTGTTAGTTAGGCCAAGGACGTATGAATAAAATTGTTTAGCTGTTTCAGTAGGATTTGCTTTTATCTCTATATTATTTTAATTCTACTCATTATTTATAAATAATAAATAAAGTTATTATTTTTATAACATTCCACGACGCTCTTCATTTATTTTGAGACACTTGTATATGTTAAATATCATTATTATTTATTTTTCTCCGTCATGAATTTTTGTGACACTGCAAAATATATCTTCTATAATTTCGAGAAGTGGTGTAGATGCTTATAGAATTAATCTAATTGGACGATATAGATATTTTTGATCAATTATAATTAAAATCTCACCATTTATACTTAAACGTAAACGAGGATTAGTGGCTAGTTGCTCAAAAACGTCGTCCACAAGCAGCCACATGACTGTTACGCAGATCTGGTTTCCTTCTTCTGCTCTAATGAGCCACACGAAGTATGAACGGGCTGCTCCTTTATTGCGTACAGAATAAAAAGCCTACGTTTTCATCATATAATTGAAATGAAAAGAAATTTTGCAATACTGATTATAATACATTATTTTATTGAACCACTAACACAAAAATGCACGCGCAACAAAAAAGTATAAAAAATCCAAATACAAATACGCACACATTATAAACTCGTTTATGCCATCAGGCAATTTTAATTTTTCTTAATTATAAATCTCTTCCTCAGCCCATTTCCACTCACTGTTGGGTATATTTTTCCTTATTGGATTTTCATTTTGAACGGTTGCGGTTTTGAAAAACTGACGGCCCATGTTCTGGCACACCTTATCTTCAGGTTCTGTACTGATTTAGTTAAATAAACGTCATCGCTTTGAAGCCCGAAGAAAAATGAAAATTGCTAAAATATACTAGTCCTTTGTACCTGAACCTACTACTACATTATGAATTCGCAATTATAGACTGGCGTCCATATTTTGGATATGTTATTAACAAAAAACTGTGCAAAGAAAAATACTTCACCTAATGGATTGGGCGAATTTGCCGCCATATATTTCAACGAAGTTGCAAAGTCAGAGATTGTCGGGTAGGCAAGTGACTCTATTCTTTCCTCGTTGGGTTATAATTCATTTTAAATGGAAAAAAGCGATCGCGGACAGACACATTTGGAATAAATGTATGTCTCGTTTATTCAGCATTGATAAATGATCTCCAGACCCGACGAGGACGCAAAATATTTATTTCTAGAATCGTCTCTTGTTTTGCTTATTGTTATAATGGTGATTGTAACTTAGCCCGAAAGGAATGTGTTTTTGAACACAGGTTTCTGTATCATAATTTGATATGTAGAGACTACTGATTTCATAATACTTTAATAACCAGATATCTATCAGGATATACCGATTCGTTTGCGGTATGTACGTGCGGATAGTTTAGTGAAGAATATGAGGTGGGAGGTAAAATGTTTATGTGTGTATGTATATGTGCACGGTTATGTGTCTTACAATGCTAATCATCAATTTAAAACTAACATTTTATTTCACCTATTTGTTATAGTATGTACTGTGATGTCTGTGGACCATCTTAGATATTGTGATACACCTGTTTCACTCCCTTGCAATGGACCACTTTGCGGCGGTATCCTGAGAGCAAGAGGCGCCTTCCGGGTAGTGACAGACAAGTTCATCTACAATTCCGCATGCCCCCTATCGTCTCCCTAAACCTGAAGACAAAAAAGTCTTCCGTAGTCATTCGAACTATTAGGGCTGGACAAGCGCCGCCAATCAGTATTAGGTCCATCCGAAAAAAAAATCCGCATGTCACTTGCTATTGCTATTTTACATAATGAGGGACTGGTTTCCACTGTTTCGATATCAGGTGAATAATCATTAAGTTGAAATAATAAGGGAACTTGAAGTGTCTAAGCAAACGTCGTTCACTAGGAAAATTTCAGAGCATAAAAATGCTTTCAATACACAAACGTAAAATTTTTCAAGTCCAACTCTATTTATATTTTATTTGAATGTGAAATAGACTGGTTTGATGCATCGATTGAGGTGAAACTTTATTCATAGTCTAGATGGAAACTTCATATTAAATCCTGTCGACTGCGCGTTTCGAATTTGTCGTGTTTTAGCGAATAGAGCCAGATGATCGAAATTCAACTCAACATTGCAAAAAATAAGATAAGTTTCTCTTTACAATTTAATATATACTGCGATTGTAATCAAATTCAATTATTGGAGTTTTCGAAAGACTCTTGCGTTTACAAATACAAGTTACTGTAATAATCAAGGAGGCACGTGAGTTATATCAGTTAAGGAGTCCAGTTAAAATTCCGTTTTATGAACGTGTTTATCAAATATAATTAGTATCTCTTGTATAAGGTATAGGGGACAAACGGAAAATCGGGACCTACCTGAGCCTACAGATACTGATGGACGTCCACACATTGACCATGCCAATGCAATACCCTACTTTCCTCCTCCTCTCCAGTGGACCTCAGGCTACTCGCAAACCAAACACAAAAGATGTCACTTTTCGACGTTATCATGTGAGCGAGAGGCCCCGGCCGAGCCAGCCCAATTTTACTGCAATGGAGCGTCGCACTACCTTTTATAGATCAGTAAGGTATTAATTCGGTTTGCATTAATACTAATTCAGTTAAAGGTTTTGCAAACGCATTTGTGTGCTAGTCAAAAAATAAATATAGCCATTTTGGTTATTTGTCATTGATTTCTCGGCACTAAAATGTTATCACAAATGGATGGAAATAAAGATTTTATTAATCGGAATAGCACAATAAAATTGTAACAATGATACAATTATATACTGACATAATATTATATAGCACTTGTAAAAAATAATTATACATGCATTGTGTATCATAAATTCAACATACACGATTTCATAATGAACCGTCATTATAAAGAGTCCATGACTATACACATTTTTGTGAAGTGCACATTATTTGCAAAGAAGAGCATAATTTAAACACACTTTCTTCCAAAGTCGACCTTCCGCATGGTTTAACATTGCGCACTTTTTTATAAGAACGGTTTTGTACTTGGCTGTGGATCTTGATATTTTTGTAAATCAATTTATATGATCCTGATTTCAGTGAGATTGATCAATCGCTTTGAGTAGACATTAATAGGTGTCGACGATTTCATATATAGGCCTCAAGCGAAATGGGAGCAAAACGAAATGAGGCCTCAATCGTTTATCGTTCACTAATTGCATTCACGTTCGTTCACTAAGAGCACAAAGGGAACACATTGAGACACAAACACAGTTGATATTTGTGTCTCAATGTGTAAATAACGCATAATTATGTTCTATTCTAATTGTGTTTTAATGGCACTGACCACCCTTGTTAGGTATTTGTATGCAGTAAAAATAAAAGAAGACTAGAATAAACCAAATAATTATAAAGTCCCAAAAATATTTTTTATTCCTTCTCTCAAAACGCGTTATTTGAGTTACAATAATTGATTATGATCCTGGGAAAAAAGTCATAAAAGATGAAAGCCATGTATTGTTTATAAAGACCTCGAATATTAAACTCTTAAGCCCTAAGACATGCGAATTTTTGATTTACAAATATAGGACAAGTGGCCTCAAAATATAAGGGTATTAATGGTGAAATAGTGTAACAGATTTCTTGAAATGCCCTTGGTAAGGGTACCCGCTGTTGACACGAGAGGGATTGGAGCGTTCCACTCTTGACTGCGAATTGACGGACGGAATACATTAGAATAACATTTTCTTATTTTATTTTCTCCAACTCCTTATTCCACATATCGCGAGTAAAGTGCCTTGGTGATATTGTTTGTCTAAACGAAATAAATTCTGGCAACATTTTTATTTGACGTATTTGTGGATCAGTGTAGAACCCCCATCCCTGAGGCGTCACAGTACACTCGTGAACTAGGATGACTGCCGACTTATACACCGCGGCAGCACATCCCTTAAATATGTATAACTTCACTTTCTTCATTTTTAAGACTCGATAAAGGATCTTTCGTGAAGTCGATATTTTGTTGTCAATCGTCTTTACGTGGGCGTGGTACGTTTGTCATCTTGAATAACTCTTATGGTTAACCTAATCCTTCTGAAATACCACATTCCTTTATAGCATAAGAGGACAAACGGCCAATCGTCAATCCAGGCATGTTTCGCTTCGTTACCCCCTTCCAATGGGCCGAATATATTGTTAGCATTCTGATTGAAAAATACTGTAAACTCTGTCTGCCTGACTGACTGAAGACAGTGTGGCACTACCTGTCAGCAAACTTCATACTGTATGGAATGAATTACAAATATAGGTGGGAGGTTTTTAGTTATGTCTTAGTAACGAATTTTTAGACTGATACTTTTTGTACTGTACTTGATAAACATTGCTAAATTTCATCCCTCCCTCCCCTCGCATAGACAGCCGTATCAATTGAATGCGTTGACTTACATTTATTTGTTTTGTACTTTAAGGTATTGTAGAGGGTATAGTATTTGACATAGTTCCCAAAAATATAGGTCTTATAACAGACAGACGTACGGAAAATGATATTTCTTTTGAGGTACAAAAACGTAAAAATCTAGTGTATCATATAGCTAGAAGTTGTATATATATTCTGCAACGGTTAATTAGAATTGCGTGTGAAAATTTGTCATTAAATCGATTCTCGGAGCTAGCTAATGCCCCCCGACTCTATAGACGCTGGTTCAAATGATATCCAGGAATTAATTCAGAAGACGGAAATTAATCTCGCTTTTCATTTCATTCTTTGTCATTTGTTTGTAACAGTCGCCTTCTCACCTTCAGAATAATTAGGTGTTCAATGGTAGTTCTTATCATTAGGCTTGGTGGATTATGAATCTTTACATGTCTCTTCGTTTTCTAGTGGCTATTTTAAACAAGCCCTCCATCTTTATTGGTTCTAATCGTTATTAGTATTTACCGCCCCGCGGTTCCACCTGCGTAATTTCGGTCCTATTCGTCGCGGCGTTATGGTGTATAGCCTAAAGTGAAAATGTTTATTTCAATTCGGACCAGTACTTCCACATATAAGCACTATCAAACGAAGCAATATACTCTTCAGATTTATATTAGTATAGATAAAAATGTAAGTAACAACTACTTATTAACTAATCTCTTAGTCGTAGATTAATTATAAGTCAATCTTAACATATCATCACCTTTCAAGTTCATTATCAAGTCGCCATGACTTATTTACTTCATTCTTGTACATTTTATTTCATTACGTGAGGAGGTGGGTACTCCTTTTAGAGCGTAGCTATTTGTGCCAAGCTGTGTTGCAGCGGAATTAAGCAGCCACAACCGAAAAGTTACCTCTCAGTTACCGCCGCGAAGTGACCGATTTGCTCTCGAATTTTTATGGTTTGTGAATTTCCGGTGGCCCACTGAAGGAGAAAAGAAGGATAACGCATTTATGTAATAAATAAAATATAAAAATATGTATGTAGATTTAGGTTTGGCCGTCACCTATCATCCTACCTATTTCTTATGAAATAGCAGGGTGAAGTGACTTGTCTGATTGGTGAGCGTTGCAAATGGCCGAAGGTGCATTTGCAATTCTAATAAAATAACGGCTTAATTAGAATTGCTAATGTATGCTTTGCTTTCTCCCGTTTTTCTGTTAATCTGATTTTCCTCTGGGTTGGTGGTGATCTGCTCGCTAATTGTCCTTTGGGATAAATTAAGGAGCAAATTAGAGCTGACATGACCGACACGACCAACATGGCCGACATGACCGACATGGCCGACACGACCGTCATGGCTGACTCGACCGGAGCGGTAACTTTCGCTCACACACCGCATGAAATAATAGAGGTGCTGACGTGTCATGTCATGAAACGTGATATTTTTTGAGACAGAGAAATTGTTGTGAATATGATATTCGGTTGTTTTAGTTATAATAAATTTGTCGTAAAAGGTTGACCTGTTTTTAATTTCGAAACTTCATTCTAAAATGTATCTTAATGAGTGATACACATTCGTTCATTTTTAGTGGTACAAGCGGCTAGCGAACCTTTCGGAGAATATCTGCGCTCATAGACATCCGCATAATAATTATTTACCTACAAAAATAATAGATAAGGTAACGTTTAAGAATGCGTGCTTTTTACAATACCGATACGAAAAAAAATATTGAAACCTTATTGATGCTGTTTTTACGAGGCTGTGTTTGGATGGAATATTTGCGTCACCTGGCACACGGCCTTCGATTATTCGTGACCTGAATTATAAAACGTGTGAAATAAAACGCGAGCAACAGTTGCAAAAAGTATAGCGACGTAAAGGGGGCGACGTCCATAAAGTCCTGACATTGAAAGATCACGTGACAGAAGTGCGGACTCAGTGGCGTAGGAGTCAAGTGGAGAAGAAAATGTGCGCATGGAGCTGAAATGTGCGAGGAGGTTTTAGGAGTGAATAGAATGAATGGATGAATGAATAAATAAATTGAATTTCTTAGAAGGAAATATGCTTTGTTTGAAGAAATAAATTTCGAACAACAATGAATCTTAATAAATATATTATATAAAAAAATATGTGAATTAACTTCAAAGAAAACGTAAATAACATAATGTTATAGTTACGTTGATGACGCTTCTGCCCTTTTATTCACGGTCCAGTTCTCATAGTTAAAATTATACCAACTACTTAGTTCAATAATCTGAAGGCAAATGTTGCTCATG
>JAFELO010000836.1:706679-752764 GCA_017140195.1 Eumaeus atala
TGACGGAAGGGGTCGATTTGCGCTACAAATCAGCAATTCTTAATTTATTTATTATTCGAGCTCGCTACAGACGCGTTATTTTATTTCTACAAATGTATGTGTTGTAACTGTGTCATTATATGTAAGATCTCATCGCTCGACCGGTACGTGTGGTGGGTATGGTATATTGGTTCTAACAGGAAAAATGCATTTACGCACCATCCAGCCGACCCAAGGGGCCCTGAAGTGTGTGTGAGCTGCTATCGACTAAAAACTGCTATCCGTTAGTTGGCCCTGTTGGCATTTTACAGCGGGAGCGCGTCTTGGTCTTTCTTTGTTTGTGTTCTTGGACGGACTTAGCTAGCTCGCGCGCGATCGCGATAGCAGCTAGCTATCGCGATCGCGCGCGTCGTCGGGGTCGTGCAATACGTGCTTCGGCCGACAGTAACGGGAGTCGGTTAAGAACGTCGGAACGTTTTCCGACGTTTGGACGATTGATTTTTTTTTATGATTAAGGGCACGGTCAAAGAACTTTTGAGACAGCTTTTTGAAGCTTTTCCTTTAATCGAGGTCAATTGTTACAATGTAGGTCGATGTTTCGGAAGTACCACGGGCATCCAGAAGCCATGCGTAAGAATCCATTTTGCATTTTTTGCAAACGTTCTATTTAAGTAGGGGATATGTGGGCGTATTCTGCACTGCAGTACGACAAGATCGGTCGAATGCATGTAATATACAAAGTGAGCTTATGTCTGTACGCCATTAAGCTATTTTTGTTTAGAAGAGGATAAAGTTTAAAAAGGATATATCGTGCCTTTTTCAGAACGTTATCTATGTGATTCTTGAAGCTCATCGACCTATCGAGAGTCACTCCCAAATATTTCACGGTCTCTGCTCTAGGTTTTCTCGTTAACGTAGAGCAGGATGGGAGGCATGTTTCCTCGTCTATGCAAGGGGTGGTTTAGTGAGAGGAGTATGGGCTTACTCTTCTCCGCATTAACCTCTATTCTCCATTTTAAGAACCATTCACCGAGTTCGGTGACGGCCTTTTGGAGTAGTTTGGCTCCGTAGTTGGAGAGGTACCTAATGTACAGTGCGGTGTCATCCGCAAACATCGCCAGCTGGTCGCTTGGTTATCGCGGTATTTCGCTGGTGTGCAGATTGAAGAGGGTGGCAAAAAGAACGCTTGCGGACATCCGGCTCTGAGGGGCGAGGGGAGGACAGGGTGCCCTCCACCCTGTAGCGGAATTGCCTGTTTGCTAGGTAGCTGTTTACGATCAGTACCAGCCTGTCAGGCAATCCTAACTGGTATAATTTGAAGATGAGACCTTGATGCCAAATCTTGTCAAACGCCTATGCTATATCAAAGAATATGGCCTACACGACCGGGGCGGTAACTTTCACTCATATACCGCATCTAGGTGATAGAGCTGCTGACGTGTGTTATGCAGTTTGTGTGTTTACATTGACCCACCTGTAGGAAAACACATCTGCAACAATTATGCGAATATCTATGGCCCATTAGGAGGGAATAGTAATTATGTGGATGTTCATGGGTGTCGGCATTCGCAAAAGGCCCCGATAGCTAGTTTGCTCATTATTCTACAAAAAGAATATATTTCATAGATATTCGCATAATTGTTATGCATATTAGTCATCAAAACGCTTTGACTGCAGTTGCTCATTTTAATAAAAACATACTTACGTTCTCCATAGCTTTTATTTTACGCCGGTGATATATTAGCCAGAGATATATTCCCAGTCTTGTGGGACCAAATAATTTGCAATGCAGCCAGTGCACTATTTATAGGAGGAAAACGATCAATCAGATTGCATTATGCAGATTCGTTGTCCTTCTTCGCCTTGTCCTCCTAAGGGGCCTACGGAGACTCTCCTCTTGTTATGATTATGGTAAATTAAGATATGATGCTGGAAATAAACTTCTACCGAAAAACTTGGTAGTGACGAGGTAGCTGACACTAAATATATGAGATATTTAGTGTCAGCTACCTCACGTCATAAATATCCATCACAAGATGATTTATTTATTATTCACGGGATATTTTCTGAGCCTGTTGTGAACATTGTTCGGTTGTTTTTAGTTACAATAAATTTGTCTTAGAAGGTTGACTTGTTTTTAATTTCGAAACTTAATTCTTAAATGTATCTTAACGACTGATGCGCATTCGTTCATTTTTTTACTGTACAAGCGGCTAGCGAACCTTTCGGAGAATACCGTCAACCATAGACATCCGCACAGTTTTTTTTTTACCAAACAAACTTTACCTTATCTATTATCTTTGTTTTTTAAAAAAACAAAGATAATAGATAAGGTAAAGTTTAATAATGTGTGCTTTTCACTATATCGATACGAAAAAAAAATTGAAACCTTATTTATGTTGTTCTTACGAGGCTGTATTTGGATGGGAAAAATGGCGCCACCTGGCACAAGGACTTCAATGTCTAGTGAGTTAAATTATAAAGTGTGCGAAGTAAAGCGCGAGCAACAACAGGTGTAAAGAATATAGCGACGTAAAAGGGGTCCGGCGACCTCCATAAAGTCTTGCAAATGAAAGATATAGTGACAGAAGTGCGGACTCAGTGGCGTAGGCGTCAAGTGGAAATGAAAATGGGCGCACACGGGGCAGAAATGTGCGAGGAGGCTTAAGGAATAGATACAATGAATGGATGAATGCATAAATAAATTGAATTTCTTAGAAAAAAATGCTTTGTGTAAAGAAATAAATGTACGAACAATAAAAGTATCTTAATAAATATATTGCCCAAAAAGTATGAGAAGTAACTTCAAAGAAAACGAAAATAGCATAATATTTTGGTTACGGTGATGACGCGTCTGCCCTATTATTAATGGACCAAGCGACATCGCTAAAATTATATCAACTGCTTAATTCAAATGACTGAAGGCAAACGGTATTTATTTTATAAATAATTTCGATGAGCATCGGGTATTGAGCATGGAGTGATGACTGACTCACCAGTCTGCCTACGTGGCACTACCTCTCACTGAACTTCATTCTATATGGAATAAATTACAAATGTGTGCGAGTTTTTTAGTTATATTTTAATAACGAATTATTGGACTTATGAGGTTTTTTGTATCGTACTTTTCAGTTATTGCCAAATTTTATGAGTCCATCGCATAGACAGCTGTGTCTTTTGAATGCGTTACAAGTATTTTTTTATTACTTTAAGGTATTGTAGGGGGTAGTATTTGACATCTTTCCCAAAAATAAGGGCCTTAATAAAATAGGGTACTAAAACTAATATATATATATATATATATATATATATATATATGAAGTAAGAATATATATTCTTCCACGGTTAATCAGAACTGCATGTGAAAATTTGTCATGAAATCAATTCTGGAAGTTAGCTAATGCCTCCCGGCTCTATAGACTCATCGCTGGTTCAAATGTTATGCAGAAATTAATTCAGTATAAGTAAATTACTCTCGCTTTTTCATTTCATTCTTTTTGTAATTTGTTTTTAACAGCCGCCTTCTCACCTACAAAATAATGATGTGTTTAATGGCATTCCTTATCATAGCGCTTGGTATAAATTGGATTATGAATCTTGTACGCGTTTCTTTGATGACTACTAGCTATTTTAAACAAGCCTTCTATCTTTATTTCTTAGTATGATTCGTTCTTATCGTTATTAGCATTAATCATCCCCCGGTTTCACCCGCGTGATTATTCGCGGCGTTATGGTGTATACACCATAAGTCTATAGCCTGAAGTGAAAATGTTTATTTCAATTCGGGCCATTACATCCACAAACAAGCGCGCAAGCGAAGAAACATTCTCTTCAGATTTATATTAAGATAGATGTTGTTACTTATTAGTTAATACAGCGCAGATATTGTGGCGTATTACAAGTTAGGCACCAATAACTGTGACCTTTTTATTAATTGTGAATGGTTATTGTTCTGCCAGTATCTGCTACATACTTTCCACTTTGATAGTGTGGGTGCAAAAAATAGGTAGGGGTTTTTTATGTAGAACGTATTTACGCGCCGTCACTGTTCACAGGAATGCTTCGTGCGGGAAAGCGCCCCCACCTCCTGGTCTTTAGTAGACTTCTTTTAGAAAAGGGTTACAACGAGCGTCTCTTCCTGCTCTACAGTCGCCTCTTCCCATAATATGGGCACAAAGATAAGCCCCCTCTGTTCAATTTGCTTCGCCCGAGTTTCTTAAGTTAACTTCAGGCTTCTGAGCCCCACTGCCACGACAAAGCCAGGACCTTGGTGGGGAGACATGTCCTCCTCGAAAGCAATCCAAAAGGAATTAGTATTTTTGTCAATTATGAAAATCATATCTACAGTTGTATGCGCTCCTTTTATCAGTTTTAGAGATTACGTTAACTTACATAAGTAATTCTTGTCTATTTGCACGTAACTGTAGAGTTGTTTGGTGAACTAATCACCATTACAATTCTATTTTTTTAGGAAGATTTTCTTTAGTTCTTTCATGGTCATTTTCACATGATATCCGAGTCCGACGTCTCCTTATGGTTTCACCAGTTAATAAGCAGGCACCAACTAGACACTCGTATCACTCTCGCGGCCCAATATTGCAGTAATATATATAGTGCTAGAAATACCACCACCGAGTGAGAGATACTTTCGTGTGTTGGAAGTACAAAGTTCACGGAGGAAGAAACGCAACTATAGGCTCGTGATATGTGGCTCTCTGTTCCCACTGCTTACCCCATTAGTGACTTGGCGTGAAGATATGTTGAAGTTGTTCATGTATTAACGGGTTTTATTGCAAGATGGCGAAAAATAGGCACACAAACTTAATTCTATAAATCGGCTGCAGTGAAGTTCAGTTACATATGAAATATCCCAACAAACTACATTCAGTATTATTACTGGCTTGGCAAAAAATAATTTTTGTCTGTTGTATTCCACAGCCGAACTCACTTGCGGTTTTTGTTGACTCGATCAGTTCGAGGAGGCGATGTAACTTCGAGCAAACTTCGAGCAAACTCCGACATCTGTGTTAGCTTCGCATTAGCGTTACGTACTGTTGTTCGAGTTTATACTTTTTAATGTTTTATAATTTTATACTGTTCACTTAACACGGCATCTCACAAACGGGATTTAAGCACTCTACAACAAAAGGGGAAGGGTAGGGGTAAGAAGAGCCCGCCAGGAGTAGACGGCCTTCGGTCCCTCCACCTCAAAGGCTGCTGGCCTTCCAGCAGAAAGGGGCACGGAGAAGCAAGCCACCCAGGAAGCAGGAACGGCGTGGACCGACGTAGTGCGACGAAAGGCGTCGAAGAAGCCGGCGGCACCAGCGCTGCCGGTAAAGCAGCAGTTTACACCGGCGGCTTCTGCGCCGCCGGCTAAGAAGCAAGCGGAGACAAAACCGTAGCTGACGCTCCCCCGCTCCGCGGCCGTGATCCTCAAGTTGCGGCCGGAGGCAGCAGGGAAGGAGGCGTCATGTGCTTCCGCGCTGCTTAAAGCAGAGCGGGAGGTTAACATCGAGGAGCTGGGTATTGGTTTGCTCCACATACGCCAGTCGGCTACCGGAGCGCGGTTAATTGAACTGCCCGGCTCCTCAAGCGGCGAAAAGGCGGACATTCTCGCAGGTCGCCTAAAGGAGATGCTAATGGAAGAGGCGGAGGTACTCAGGCCCTAGAAGAAGGCTGACATAAGGCTCTCGGGCCTCAGTGATGTAGTCACCGTGGAACGGCTTGCGACCGCGGTGGCCAAGGAGGGGGGCTGTAACCCAGGCCAGGTTCTCGTGCGGAGTCTGCACACGGGACAGTTCGGCTCGGGCACAACCCATATTGAGCTCCCTGCGACCGCAGTGAAGAAGCAGCTGCAGACCGGGAGATTAGTGTTGGGGTGGAGCCGGGTTGGCGTCCACCTCGTGATGGCGCGCCCCAGGCACTGCTTCCGTTGCCTGGGGATGGGGCACGTGTCTAGTATGTGCCCCAGTAGCACTGATCGCAGCACCTTGTGCTACCGCTGCGGACAGCCCGGCCACAAGGTCGGAGGATGTTCGGCCTCCACTCATTGCGCGGTGTGCGCGGATGTAGGCAGGCCGGCGGACCACGTGATGGGGGGCATATCCTGTAAGCCCCCCGTCTAGCGCGGGAAAGTTCCCTCTACCTCTCAGAGGGGGGACCGTTCAGAGTCGGTCGTAGAGATGACCTAATATGCCACGCCATCTCAGCGTCCTCCAGGCGAACGTCAACGACTCCGCCAGGGCTCAGGACCTTTTCCTGCAGTCCATGGCGGAGTGGGCGATAGACGTCGCGGTCGTAGCCGAGCCGTACGCCGTGCCCTCCAGTCCAAGCTGGGCTGGGGACACCGACGTCTCGGTGGCGATCGTGCTACGGCCTGGAGCCGGCCCCCCTCTTCGTAGTCAAAGCGAGGGGCTGCGGGTACGTGGCGGCGGTTTTGGGAGAAGTGGCGTTCGTAGGGGTATAATTCTCTCCGAACGGCAATCTGGCGGCCCTAGAACGGTTTCTCGAAGTTCTGGAGCCGCTGGTAGGGCAGCTAGCCCCCCTCCAGGTGCTCGTGGCCGGGGACCTCAATGCCACGGCGTGGGGTAACCCGGTCACGAACCCGAAAGGGAGGGAGGTAGAGAAATGGGCGGCCGCTGCCGGGCTGTCCCTCCTCAATGCACGGACAGTCCGGACGTGCATGCGATGGTCGGGAGGTTCCGTGATGGACGTCTCTTTCGCCACGCCGGCCATAGCACGCAGAGTGGAGGGGTGGAGGGTGGAGACAGAGGTGGAGGTACCCTCGGACCACCGCTTTATACGGTTCGAGGTATCTCCAGCTTCCATGCGTCCGACGTCACTGTCGCCGTCACCTAGGGGCATGGCCTTTTTCCGCGTTGGGCTCTCACTAGGCTCAACCGGGAACTGGCAGAGGAGGGTGCCATCGTCCGCCGTTGGAGCCTCCCGCCACTGTCGGAGTTGGGGGTGGACCAGGCGGCTGGTCAGCTCTGCGACGCACTCACTGCGGTGTGCAGAGCAGCCATGCCACCCGCGAAGAGTCCGCCCCAGCGGCGGGCGCTCTATTGGTGGACGGCTGAATTGTCCGGCCTCCAGGCCGCCTGCAACGGGGCCAGGCGGCAATTCACCCGAAGCAGGCGGAGATGCCCCCAGGACGTCGACAGGGACGAGGGGCTGCGCAGGGACTATGTGGAAAAGGTGTAGATTCTGCAGCAGGCTATTTGCCGAGCTAAGGAGGAGGCCCAGCTGGAGCTCATAAGGGATCTCGAGAGGGATCTCTGGAGCCGACCGTACAAATGGGTGGGGAACAAGTTCTGCGCCCCGTTGGCCCCCATCACGGAGGCGCTCCAGCCGGGTCAACTGAGGAGGATCGTCAGGGAATTGTTCCCCGACACACCCGTGGGCATCAGGCCCACCACGATGGCTCGGACGTTGGACGAGGAGGAAAGTCACCCGTCACGGAGGTTGAAATGGAGGCGATTCTGACTCGCCTCCAGAGTAAGAAGATGACACCGGGTCCAGACGGGAGGCATGGGAGAGTGCTGGCGATCTCTCTCGTGCACCTCGGGGATAGCCTCCGGGAAACGTTTGACCGCTGCCTGCGGTCTGGTCAGTTCCCGGGGGCATGGAAGGAAGGTCGGCTCTGCCTACTTCTAAAGGCAGGGCGGCCCATGGACTCGGCTTCGGCGGTTCGACCGGTGGTGCTGCTGAACGAGACCGGGAAGGCCTTAGAACGGATTGTGGACTCCCGTCTCGTTCAGCATCTGGAGGAGGGCGCGGGACTCGGACTCTCAGAGTCGCAGTTCGAGTTTCGAGCACGCCGGTTGACAATTGATGCCCTCAAGCGCCTGATGGCGGTGACGGGTGTGGCGGAACGCAGGGGGGAGGTAGTGGTCGCGTTGTCGTTGGACATCGCGAACGCTTTCAATAGCCTCCCGCACAGCGTGATACAGGAGGCACTGAAATTCTTCAGGGTGCCTCCCTATCTCGTGAGGCTGTTGGAGGCGTATCTCTCCGATCGCAGAGTGGCTCTCGAGAACTCGAGTGGCGGCGAGTCGGGCGCGGCGTCCCGCAGGGTTCCGTTCTTGGACCGATCCTGTGGGACGTCGGCTACGACGGGGTCCTGCGAGGCCGTCTCCTCCCCGGGATGGGTGTCATCTGCTTCGCGGATGACACCCTCGTCTATGCCCGGGGACGAGACTATAAGGAGGCGGCGCGGCTGGCAGAGGTCGGCGTTGACCTCGTGATCAGCCGCATAGAGAGGTTAGGGCTTCGGGTCAGACTAGACAAGACCGAAGCCTTCCTCTTCCGCAGGACCGGCCGCAGAGGACCCCCGCCGGGGGCCGCTCTGCAGATCAGAGAGGAGAGGGTCAGGTTGAGCCCCCACATAAAATATCTGGTGCTCATTCTTGACGGAGGCTGGACCTTCGGCCCACACTTCGCTATGTTTGGACCGAAGATCGTAAAGGCGGCGAGTGTGCTGGGCAGACTCTTCCCGAACCTCGGAGGACCCAGCACCGCCTGCAGGCAGCTGTACTCCGGTGTCTGCCGGAGTATGGCGACGTACGGTGCCCCAGTTTGGGCGGATCGTCTCACTGTGAGGGCTAAGGCCCATCTGCGCTCTGCGCAGAGGGTTGTCGCAGTAAGGTCAATCCGGGGGTACGAGGTCCTACGGATTCGCCGGTTAGGGCATGTGGCGTTAATGCAGAGGTGGGGGAGGACCTGGCGCAGCAGCCGTACGGTAGAGAGATAACGGCTGCCTTGCGCCCGGTCCTCGAGCGGTGGATGCGCCGTAGCCGCAAACCCCTCACCTTCCGTCTGACGCAGATGCTCACCGGGCATGGCTGCTTCGGTGAGTATCTGTGTAGGACGGCCCGCAGGGAGCCGAAGACTCGGTGTCACGATTGTGATGCGGCGGTGGACTCGGTGTCACGATTGTGACGAGGTGTGCCCGAGATGGGCGGCGCTGCGTCACGATCTGACATCAGTTGTCGGAGGGGACGAATTATATATTATTAGGGTTCCACTATTCTAAAAGGGAAAAGTGGTTATAAGATCACCTTGTTGTCCTCCAACTCTCCGTCTGAGGATCTGTCAGACGTCCAGACTGACCTTCCGACGGAGATACTGACGGACGCGTCTTTAGAAAGATACAATGCTTGCATCTCCCGTTGGCACAGAAAACTCGATGTGCCATTCCGATTAACAGAAGCCGGTTTTTTTTTACAAAAATTCAGTTATTTCTTTTTGTCTTTCCCGCCAATGAGATGAGATTTTGGTGCCGGTCTACAGCAGAAGGTTTGCAAATACCATTTACTCCGGAGATAGAAACACCTGCGTGGCTGTAGCCAGCCTTGTCTGCGGCCTTCGGCACATCTCCCACAAAATTAATCGACATAACGTAATTTTGTGAAGAAAAGAAAATCTTCTTCAACAAATATAACAATTATGGTGATTAGTTTCTTTCTTTCTTTCGAGGAGGACCTTTTGGTGGTGAGGATTCTTTTGGTAGGGAGACACCTACCAAAAGAATCCTCACCACCAAAAGGTCCTTCAAGCTTTGTCATGGCGGTGGGCCTTAGAAGCCTAAAATCAACTTAAGTACCTCGGGAAAGGCAAATCGAACGGAGGGTGTTGCTCTTTGTGCCCACATTATAAGACGAGGCGACTAAAGAGCAGGAAGAGGCGCTAGTTGTACCCCTCTTATAAAAAGAGTCTACTAAAGAGTAGGAAGTTGGGACGCTTTCCCGCACGAAGCAGGAGTGACAAGTGACGGCGCGTAAATATGTTTTTCCATTACAATAAGACTACTTTTACGTTTCAGAAGCTTTACAGCAACCATGGTCACGGACGGACTTTGTTGTAAAGCTCTTGAACGTCGGGCTACATAAATAATTAAATCAACCGCGATAAAATCGTTAAAAGTAGTTTTATTGTAATGACTAACATTCACGTGAACTCAGGATTTCAATACGTTTTTCCACATAAAAAAACACCTACCTACTTTTTGCACCCACACTATAAACTTGAAAAGTATGTAACAGATACAGGCGGAACAATAAATATTTATAATTAATAGAAAGGTCACAATTATTGGTGCCTAACCGGTAATATGCCACGATATCTGCGCTGTGTTAGTTAATAAGTAACAATATTTATATTAATATAAATCTGAAGAGTATGTTGCCTCGTTTGAAAGCGCTTGTTTGTGGAAATACTGGCCCGAATCGAAATACTGGTACGTGGGTGAAACCACGGAGCGATGAATAATAATAACGATTAGAACTAATAAAGATAAGAAGGCTTGTTTAAAATAGTAGTCATCAAAGGAACGCGTACAAAATACATAATCCACTTTATACAAAGCCTGATGATAAGGAATGCCATTAAACACCTAAATATTCTGAAGGTTAGAAGGCGACTGTTAAAAACAAATGGCAAAGATTGAAAAGAAAAGCGAGAATAATTTTCGACATCTGAATTAATTCCTGTATATAATTATAACCAGAGATGAGTCTATAGAGCCGGGGGGCATTAGCTAACTTAGAGAATTGATTTCATGACAAATTTTCACACGTAATTCTGACTAACCGAGGCAGAATATATTCAATTTCTAGCATATATTTGATTTTTTAAGTTTTCGTACCTTAAATGAAATATGACATATACTTTTTTGTCCGTTTGTCTGTTAGAACCTTTGTTTTTGGGAACGATGTCAAATACTACTCTCTACAATACCTTAAAGTACAAAAAATAGGCTAAGCGATAGGCTCATAAAATTTGGCAATAATTGACAAATAAAGTACAATGAAAGGTATAAGTCCAAAAATTTGTTAATAAGATATAACTAAAAAACTCACACTTATATTTGTAATTCATTCCATATAGAATGAAGTTTGGTGACAGGTAGTGCCATGCTGTCTTCGGTCAGTCAGGCAGACAGATTTTACAGTATTTTTTATTCACAGTAATAACAACATAGTTGGCCCATTGGAAGAGGGAAAAGAAGCGAATCATGCCATTATTCACGATTGACCGTTTGCCCTCTCATGCTATAAGGAATGTAGTCTTTCAGAAGGATTAGGTTAACTATAAAAGTTATTCAAGATGACAAACAAAACAGCCCACGTAAAGCCGACTGACAACAGAAGTTTACTTCTGATCGACTTCACGAAACATCAATAATCGTGTCTTAAAATGAAGAAAGTGAAGTTATACATATTTAAGGGATGTGCTGCCGCGGTGTATAAGTCGGCAGTCATCCTAGTTCACGAGTGTACTGTGACGCCTCAGGGATGGGGGTTCTACACTGATCCACAAATACGTCACAAAAAATGTTGCCAGAATTTATTTCGTTTAGACAAACAATATCACCATGGCACTTTACTCGCGATATGTGTTATAAGGAGTTGGAGATAGTAAAATAAGAAAATGTGATTCGAATATATTCCGTCCGTCAATTCGCAGTCAAGAGTGCAACGCTCTCGTGTCCACAGCGGGTACCCTTACTAAGGGCATTTCAAGAAATCTGTTACAGTATTTCACCATTAATAACCTTATTATGTGAGGCCACCTATCCTATATTTGTGAATCAGAAATTCGCATGTCTCAGGGATTAACAGTTTTACATTCGAGGGCTTCATTAACGATATAAGGCTGTAATTTTTTTAAGATTTCTTTCTGGGATTACAATTAATTATTCGATCTAAGATAACGCATTTCGAGAGCTGTAAGAATTTACTTTTTTGAGAATTTATTAACATTTTGTTTATTCAAGTCTTCTTTTATTTTTGTTGCATACAGTTCACAAGGGTGGCCAGTGCCATGGAAATACAATAAAATAGAACATAATTATGCGTTATTTATTTGTGGCCTACTTTTTAATTTAGCCACAATACACATTTCTTAATGCGATTGGAAATGCTAAATGTGAGTTTTGCAAAGTACACAGGCACCACATACCTGCGTCAAGATTTCTAATACCCCAGGTGTCACTTTAGAATTCTATTATGTCTGTGAGCGTTAGGCCAGAATGGATTCCCCATTCCACTCCAGCAAACCGTTCCTCCTGAAATGGCCACCCATTTTTATAGAGCATGAGTTTGTTAGACTTATCTCAGAAAATGTGTGACGGCAATATTTATTTTTATTATAATATGGAGATAATGTTACAACTGAATCATGTTGTGATTGTATGTGGTAAACATCTCATAAATTTATATCTCAAAAGTCATTACAACATAATGTGTGTGGTGAAGCCTAAACAAGAAGTCCATCCATGAAACGAGAAAGAAGTCTCAAACAAGAAGTCACGCTAAATTTAAAATAATCTACTTATATATAAAATATAATATTCTTCTCAATACATAAAACAAATTCTCCAAAAGCTATCTTATATGGGACCGATTTCCTTTATGTGAAAATCTACGGGATACATTTATATGCGATTTTCACTCATATATAGAATGATTCTCGAGGAAACTTTTAGTGTACAATTTGGTCCCAATTATTAACGGGCGAATCTACTGTCACTGTGTAAATAATAATTTTACTAGTGTAAATAATAATAATGAAAAAATATCTCTTTCTCTCTCACTCTCGAGCTTCTTAGTTAAAGCTACGTTGATTGGGTGAGTTCGGATGTTTTCGGATGGATTCATTGTCACGAACTAAAACTACTTGTTCGCCTCATTGTGCAATAAAAGATATCTCTGGGGCACAAGAAGCTAGTGTATTTTATAAGTGAACAGAAGAGTGGTCGGAGTCTTTTGGTGACTACCGACTTTTATGCCGATGCGTCGCCCTCCTTCCCTACTCAAATGTTACGTAAGCGTGAGGTGCTACCCTGATCGATTCATTTGCAGTGCATTATATTTCATTAAACATTCACATAATTAAAGAAAATTACGCCATTACCGAAGATCCATCATTATAAGACTCCGACAATGTAAACAAAGTTATAAAAAGAAAGAAAGTAAATCCTTACTATGCTGCAGAAATTATTATCTAGCTTTTTTTTTCGGCAAGATATATGAATGAAATCGTCGACACCAATTAATGTCTATCAGAGCGATTGATCAATCTCATTGAAATCGAGGTCATATCCATTGAATTACAAAAATATCAAGATCCACAGTCAAGTTCAAAACCGTTCCTAAAAAAAAAGTAAATGTAAAATAATGCTTTTAGCAACTTAAAATGTGTGTTTATATATAATCACGGGCTCTTTATAATGACATTTCATTATGAAATCTTGTATCTTGAATGTATGATACACAATGCATATATAATTATTTTTTACAAATGCAATACAACATTATGTCATTTGTTGCTACAACTTTGTTATGTTATTCCGATTTATAAAATGTTTGTTTCCTTTCATATGTGATAACATTTTGTCGCCGAAAAATTTATGACAAGTAACCTAAGTGGTTATACTTAATTTTTCTAGCAGACAAATGCGTTTGAAAAACCTTTAACTGATTAATACTAATGCAAACGGAATGCATACCTCACTCATCTATAAAAAGTTGTGCGAAGCTCCATTGCAGTAAAATTGGGCCGGCACGACCGGGGCCTCTTGCTTACATGATACCGCCGAAAGGTGACATCTTTGGTGCCAGGTACCGTGCGGTTTGCGAGTAAGGGGAAGAGGAAAGTAGGACATCGCATCGGCATTGTAATTATGTGGATGTTCATGGGCGTTGTGAGTCGTTGAAAGGCTCCGATTGATAGTTTGCGCCCTATTATTTACAAAAGTAGTTGTTGATCGGCATCTGTAGGCATAAAAGGACCCGATTTCCCGCTTGCCCCCAATAACTTGTACAATAAATACTAAATATATTTCATACATAAAATTTTAATTGGACTCCTTAACTGTTATAACTCACGTCCCTACATGATTATTACTGAAACTTGTACTGCAAACGCAAGAACTTTTCGAAAACACCAATAATTGAATTTGTATAGAGTCGCAGTGTATATTAAATTGTAAAGAGAATGTTATTTTATTTCTTGTAAAGTTGCCCAATTTCGATCATCAGGCTCTGTTCGTTAACACACGTCAAGTTCGAGACACGCGCAGTCGGTAGGTCTCAATATGAAGTCTCTGTCTAGACTGTAGATAAAGTTTTGCTTCAATCGATGCATCAAACCAGTTTATTTCATACCCAAATAAAATTGAACGGAAGTTGGACTTGAATGATTTTACGTTAGTGTATTGAAAGCATTTTTATGCTCTGAAACTTTCTGAGTTTAACGAAATTATTATTTTCGTCTGATCTGACTGATTGGTGAAAATCAATGTAATACCTCGTTAAGTACAACAGGAATAGGTAGTGTCATGCGGCAGTGAAGCTGAACTTGTCTGTCACTACCCGGTCTCATCACAATTTGTACTACAACAAGTGGGTGAAATAAAATGTTATTTTTTAACTTGTGGTTAGTATAGTGAGACATATATACATGCACATTGCATATACATACATACATAAACATTGAACCTCTCGCTTCATGTTCTTCACTAAACTACCCGGATAAAAAGACTAGTATACTTTGGCTATTTCATTTTTCTTCGTGCTTCAAAACAATGACGTTTATTTAACCAAGTCAGTACAGAACCTGAAGATAAGGTTTGCCAGAACATGGGTTGTTAGTATGCCAAAGCCGTAACCGTTCGAAATGAAAGTCCAACAAGGAGAAATATACACCACAGTGTGTGAAAATCGGCTGAGGAAGAGATAGAGATTTTATTTATAATTAAGAAAATGTAAAATTGCCTAATATACGAATAAAATAAACGAGTTTATAATGTGTGCGCTTTTGGATATTCTTATAACTTTGTGTTGCGTGTGCATTCGTGTTTGTGCTTCAATAAAATAATATATTGTAATCAATATTATGCAATTTCCTTCCAACTAAACTATATGTTGAATTGTATAGCTTTTCATTCTATGCGCGATAAAGGGGCGGCCCCTTGACACTGTTTGTGGTTAGAGAGGAGCCGGCAGCTCATTAGAGCAGAAAAAGGGAACCACATCTGCGTAACAGATACGTGCCTGCCTATGGACGTCGTGTGTGACCAACTAGCTACTAACTCCTCGTTTATCCCCATTAAATGTAATGGTGGGAAATTAATTATGATTCATCGAAAATATCTGTATAGCGATTCACCCAATCAGGTTTGATCTTTATGCTTAATACTCCACTAAAAGTCAAATTAATTCACAAATAAATCACATTATAAAAGACTTCAGCAACGTTAAAAAAATGAACGATGGATTCCCAAAAAATAAATAATTTTAAATATATACAAGCGTCTCAAAATAAATGCAAATCGTCGTGTGATATTATAAAATTATAACTTTATAAATAATACTATAATGAGTAGAGTTAACTTAATATTGAGATTAAAACAAAACCTACTGAAATAGTTAAACAACTTCATTCATACGTCACTGGCTTAACTAACAATGTTAATTCTAATAATAATAATATAATTTCTAGCATTTATAATTTCAATAATTATTTATCCCACATAAATTACCTTTTACCTGACGCTTATTACTGCAGACTATACAATAGAAAATATTTACAACCTCAGGAACCCAAACTCAATAGGCTATGATTACATACATACAAAGATATTAAAGGCATATAGTAGACAATTCAGCACACCGTTAACTACTCGCTTAATACATTTATCGTAAACTAACTTTCCCCGCCGCTCTAAAGTGCTCAATTATAAAAACATTATATAAAAAAGGAAAATCCAACTAAGGTGGGAACTACAAGCCAATAACAATAACACTTGTAGTATTAAATATATTTGAAGAGGTTGTTTGGGAAAATGACAAACTTCTTTACTACTTCAAATGTCTTAATGTCAGAACAATTTGGGTTTAGAAAAGGACAGGCATACAACTCAAGCATGTTTTCTGTGATTAAAAAAAGTAATGAATTTGTGAATGCCTAAATCCCTAAAGTTGCAGTATTTCCAGATTTGACAAAGCCTGTTCTGTTTTGTTTCGCACAAAATGCTTCTAAATATTTTATACTCCCAATGGACAAGTGGTATTGCAAACGATTGGATAAGGCTCTACCTCAAATTTTTTAAAGTTTCAGGTAAAAAGAGAAAACTAACTCATATCATCATAGGTCTCCATTTACGTGTAATGGATACGGAATGCCACATGGCTTAACTTGGGGTCTCTGACTCTTCCTTAGTCACCTAAATATCTATATGGTCAAAAATAAGAGAACATCTCAATACAAACTTGAAATTAACCACACACTGAGCAGAAATATAAAATGGCTTAAAGAAAATAATTTAAAAGTTAACGCCGTGAACAACACGAGTCAGGGGGACCTTAATATTTTTTATGATAATAACCCCATGGGAGAGGTAACATCGACTAGTTTTTGGAATACCAACGGATAGACACGGCACATGGAAGGAGCACACTTACCTTGAAAATAAAAAAAATGTATATGCTTTAGGAAACATAAGAAAAAGAGTGTCTATAAAAGCAGCATTATATATATATACGCTAGTATCATGGTTATATTGCCTCCATATTAAGCAATGAGTTTGTAACCTTTTTTTTTTTTTTTTTTTTTTTGTAACGAAGGGGAATGCATTTACGCATGATACCTGGGAGCCCGGGTAGACCCCCAGACCTATGTTGGACTCGGCCATTGGGTAGCAATACCAACTAAACCCCTACGGGAGCCATCAGCCGCTATAAGTGGAGGGTCCCGGATCTGCAGGCAACAGGACCCCTCCAGCGACAGGCTGGCCTCGGCGAAAAGGCCAGACTTCACCTCCTCGGAGACTGTCCGGCTACTCTAAGACAGTCCCCACGACGCCGTGTCGTTGGTAGTGGACCGGGTTCCCATCCCGGCCCGACACGGAACACAGGGGCACTACTGAAGGCGCTGCAGATAGCGCCACTTTCGTACCCCCATTCGTCGTCGGCGGGGGGAGGCCGCGTCGGCAGCCTCCTCTCTCACCCGCTCGTCGGCTTCCTTCTGGGACATGACTGTCTCGCAGAAGGAAGCCATCGCCTTGTAGGACTCGTCGCTGCCGAGCATCGCGAGGATGATGCTCGACTTTGACAAGTCCCCTCCGACAACTGATGTCAGATCGTGACGCAGCGCCGCCCATCTCGGGCACACCTCGAGGGTGTGCTGGGCCGAGTCCACCGCCGCGTCACAATCGTGACATCGAGTCGTCGGCTCCCTGCGGGCCGTCTTGCACAGATACTCACCGAAGCAACCATGCGCGGTGAGCACCTGCGTTAGATGGAAAGTGAGGGGTTTGCGCCTACGGCGCATCCACCGCTCGAGGACCGGGCGCAAGGCAGCCGTTAACTCTCTACCGTACGGCTGCCGCGCCAGGTCCTCCCCCCACCTCTGCATTAACGCCACATGCCCTAGCCGGCGAATCCGTAGGATCTCGTCATGCGTGGGGTTCAGGCCGAGAGCCCTCCTATCCGAGACATAGGAGCAGCTCTCGGCAAGAACCTCCGCCACGAGCTCCCACGGGGGATCACCGGCTAGGGCTGTCGCTGCAGCCCACGATACCGTACGGTACCCCCGGATCGACCTCACTGCGACGACCCTCTGCGCAGAGCGCAGATGGGCCTTATTCCTCGCAGTGAGACGATCCGCCCAAACCGGGGCACCGTACGTCGCCATACTCCGACAGACACCGGAGTACAGCTGCCTGCAGGCGGCGCTGGGTCCTCCGAGGTTCGGGAGGAGAATGAGTTTGTAACCTGGGATAACTCCGTTAATCACACTTGAGTTTTCCGTGCACAAAGAAAATCTTGTGGAAAAATCTACTTAGAAAGTTACAAAGTTTTCAACAATTAAAATCAATATTGTACTCCCCCTGCCCTGCCTTTACATATTTGAAAAGTGTGCATTCGTTCGAAGTAACTTGCAGGTGATCTTCAAATAAAAATCGAATAATGCTATAAGAAGTTGTCGGCATGCGAACAAATTATATATCCCGAATAAAAGGCTCAGAAAGCGCGGTAGAAATGCCAATTGTATGGCGGTGACTATTTATAATAATCATCCAGTTCATATTGTAGAGTTGTCAAGTAAAAATTAAGAAAAATAATTAAAGTAGTGACCAAAATGTGTAATATCGACTTACGATTAAATTTAGATAATATTATTGATAATGGTTAAGATAATGAGTAATTAATTGTTTATGAATGTAAGATTATGTCGTAATTAAATTGTTTTTTCTTTATTTTATCTGTAAGTGCGAATTCTCTCTCTAATGAATATATTAAAAAAAAAGATGTGTAACTTCTTGCCAATGAAGAATTTATTTCATTTTCACTCCAGTGCTATCAAAGCGATAACGACCAAAACCGTAACGACCAAAAGACAATACCAACAGCAATATGTATATCTACACCTCGCGATCTACATGACCGTAAATTCGTTTCATGCTATTCTCGAGTTGGTTTCTCATTGGAGGAAGAAGCCATGCTGAAATATTTCATAACAATACACACATATAGATGTCTATGGAGTCAATAGCCATAAAAAGGTTCTAATTGCTCATTTGCCCATCCAACTATACAGGCTGACTGGTGAGTTTTTCGTCACTCCATACTCAATACTCGATGCTCATCCAAATTACTTAACAAAATAAGTACCATTTGCCTTCAGATGATTGACTTTGCTGGGACCATAAATAATAAGAGGACAGACGTGTCATCATCGTGGCCGTAATGTTATTTTCAAGTATACAAAAATAATGAAGTAACTTCACATATTTCTTTATATAACATATTTATTAACATTTATTATTTTTCGTATATTTATTTCTTTTTTATTATTAAAGATATTTCCTTCTTAGAAATTAAATTTATTTATCCATTCATCAATTCATTGTATTCATTCCTTAAACCTCCTTGCAGATTTCTGCTCCGTGTGCGCCCATTTTCTTTTCCGCTTGACGTCTACGCCACTGAGTCCGCAATTCTGTCACGTGATATTTCAATGGCATGACTTTGTGGAGGTCACCGGACCCCTTTTACGTCGCTATGTTCTTTGCACCTGTTATTGCTCACGTTTTATTTCGCACGCTTTATAACACTCACGTCACCACCGATTTTAACTCACCCGGACTATAATATGCCATTAGTGCTCAAGACTGATACCAGCAACTATGCATTGGGTGCAGCCTTACTCCAGTGGCAGTCGCCGCGTGAAGATAAACCTATTTCGTATACCAGTCATCTCCTCACCTCGGCGGAGAGAAATTACTCGACTGCCGAGCGCGAGGCTTTGGCAGTCATCTCGGCTGTTGAGACCGCCAATCCTGAAATGGCAGGTAGACCACAGAACTCCAGTCTTTCGACCTCCAAGTTGGCTACACGCCAAGGAAGGCTAACGTCATTGCTGGTTCGCTCAGTCGTCCACCGTGTGAGGAGGAGGCTCGTGATTCCTGTGAAGTCTGTACTGTGCGAGTCGATCCACCACGATGGGATTCTGTCGGAAACAGGAACAAAGGCTTTGGATGGAGAAGATCAGTTAGAACTTACCCGTTGGACAGACTAAGGGTATCATTTATACAGAGGTGTACTTTACCGTTACTGTCATGACGCCGATATTGAGGAAACGCAGCTCGTCGTTCCAGAGAACCAAAGGAAACAAGTTCCTGTTGAATGTCATGATTTAGCTACGCCCGGTCATGGTAGTTTAGGAAATCAAAATTTTATTCTCCCGGTATGCGACGCTTTGTCACTGTAGATTTGAAAACTTGCGTCGAATGACAGTGTTGCAAACCTTCAAATGAGAAAACTGGAGGCCTGTTACAGACTCCAGACCCTGCTCATCGCTTCGAGGTCATCGCTGTTTGTTTTGTGTGGGTTTGGGTCTTTGCCTAAAGATGCTAATGGAGAACGGTGGTTGTTGATAGTTGAAGACACAGCCAGCCAGTGGGTCGAGCTATTCGCCCTCTCCGAAGCTACACCTGAAGCATGCGCTAAGGTGCTCATCGAAGGGGTTTTCTTACGCTTTGGTGTTGCACGTCTTATCTTAGATAATGGTGTACAGTTTGTTGTTGATGTAATGCAACATGCAATTTTTATACTTGGTGTAAAACAAAACCTTGTGCCACTCTTTCATCCAGACGCCAATCCAGTAGAGAGAAATAATCGAGAACTCAAGAAACAACTGGCAATCCCAGTAGAAAGTCAGCATCATTATTGGTGGCGAGAAGTTCTTTCATTCTTTCGCTTTGCATTGAGCACGTCTCTTACAAAGGCAAGTCAACAGACACCTGGTTATCTTACTTTTGCTCGTGAACTTTCATCGACGATTGTTGTGCAGAGTGATCTTCGGGCTGTCATTGAGGATGAAAACTATGTTTCTTATGAAGCTACGATACGCTTGAAAGCAGTAATGCTTTGAACATCAGCAAGATCTGCGTAAGGTAGCCCAGGATAAAACGCGGAAGGCTAATGACCTTGCTGTCGATGATCTCGTACTAATGAAGACGCGCGTTCTCAGTAATACAGCAAAAAGAGTCAACTCCAAATTTGTCCCTAAGAGAGATGGTCCTTACTTAGTGAAGAAAACGGTTAGTCCGACCACATATCTCTTAATTAACCACATCTCGGATCTACGACGTTATCACGCTCTCGAGAGAGAATGTTCTGAGGTTCCACACCCAGTAGCGCCCAGATATAACACCGGTGTAAAATAAAAGCTATGGAGAACGTAAGTGTGTTTTTTTAGTTTAATGGTAAATTAGAGCCGAAGCGTTTTGATGACTAGTATGTATAACAATTATGCGAATATCTATGGAATAACTCCCATAGATATTCACACAATTGTTATGCAGATGTGTTTCCTACCAGTGGGCCACCGAAAACACACGAACTGCACAAAACCTGTCAACACCTCTATTATTTGATGCGGTATGAGAGCGGAACCTCCCCGGTCGTATCAGCCATGTCGGTCGCGACGGCCATGTCAGTCGTGTCGGCCATGCCAGTCGTGCCGGCTCTTACATAATGCTGCTTAATTTATCCCAAAGGACAATAAGCGAGCAAATCACCATCAACCCAGAGGCTAATCATATTAACAGGAACACGGGAGAAGGCAAGGATGCATTTGCAATTCTAATGAAACCGTTATTTTATTAGAATTGCAAATGCATCCTTGCCCCTCCCTTCGGCCATTTGCAACGTTCACTAGTCAGACAAATCACTTCACGCTGCTTTCATAAAAAATAGGTAGTATGATAGAAGCACTAACGTACCGACCGTAAATCTACATACATATTTTTTATATTATATTTGTAACAAGAAGGAGGACACTCCTTTCCTCCGTGGGTGGGCCACCGGCTATTCACAAGCTGCAAATCGCGAGAGCAAAGTGATCACTTTAAGGCAGTATCATGTAGCCGAGAGGTATCCATCGGTTGTGGCTGTTCACTTCCGCTGCAGCACAACATGGCACAGATAGCTACGCTCAAAAAATAGTACCCACCTTCTTATACAGTCGGATAAAATGTACAAGAATGAAGTAAGTAAATCATGCCGACTTGAAAGATGATGATATATTTAGATTGACTTATAATTAATGTACGACTAATAGTTTCAAGTGAAGGGTGTCAAGCTCTTCTCAGGAAGACGTATCTAGAAATACGTTACCGCTATGTTAATATATGATCAATATTATACATCTTTATTCTAATACTAATAGTTTATTGAAGCATACGTTACTCTTGAGGTGTACTTCAAATGCGGCGACTGTTTGTGGGTATCGGACATCATTCGCTACTAGACGATCCGATGGATTACCTGTTATACGCAAAAGGAGCTGTTTAACATGGTATGCTTAGTGGAACAGTTTTGAGGGAAGCCAATGATTTAGGGTATTATTGCAAACATTGCGCTCCCTTCCCCCCACCCAAATGGACCACGGGCTACTCGCAAGCCGCAAATAAATATGTAACAAGAGCCGACTACTGCAAGTACTGCACACACAAGTGCACCGATGCTTCTGTACCAACGGCAGATGCGAGTATTTTATCTTTCTAATTACGCGTCCGTCAGTCTGTCCGTGTAAGAGATCTTCAGACGCAGAGTTGGAAGACAACTAGGTGATCTTATAAACACTTTTCCCTTTGTAGAGTAAAACCCTAACAATGGTCCAGTCAGACAAGTGCACCTAGAGATCCAAACTAGTTTGTAGATGTTGAAATCGTTCATTTTGGGAATAAAATGCGAAAGAAGGTATAAATTTGTAAAGTATATGCGAGATCAGAATCACAATATATTAGGGTTATGATCGCGGAATGTTAGCTGATAAATCAATATTTCACAATCTCGTTCATGAGATGCCGTGTTAAATGAACAGTACTAAGTTATAACCGAAACTTGAGTAGCAGTACGTATCGCTAAGAATACGAAGCTTAAACAGAGGCCGGAGTTTGCTCGAAGTTTGCTCGAAGTTACATCGCCTCCTCGAAGTTTCCGAGTCAACAAAAACCGCAAGTGAGTTCGGCTGTGGAATACAACTGGCTAAAGTTATTTTTTGCCAAGCCCGTAATAATACTGAGTGTAGTTCGTTGGGATATTTCATATATAGCTGTCTTACACTGTAGCCGATTGATAGAGTTTAGTTTGTGATGTCTATTTTTCATCATTCTGCAATAAAACCAGTTAATACGTGAACAACAACAAAACATCTTCACGTCAGGTCCCTAATGGAGTATGTAGTGAGAACAACTAAGAGACCAACTCCACCTCCACAGATGGGGTCGCCCCACACCACAGGACAACCCCACCGACTTTGGGACAGTGCAATGGGGTGAGGTTCCCATCCTCGCCCCTTGCCCCGTGCGCAAAAGGGCCTCCTCCTGTTGCCCTTTGGTCCCTTCTTCTTATAACAGGGGTACCGAGAGCGGTCTCCTCCTCCTTATTTTTAGCCCCCTTTTCTGTAAGGGGTGCAGAGATACCCCTCGATTCAATGGGCTTTGCCTGGGCTACTAAGCCCCACCGATACGACTTGGTGGGGATCTTTCGCCATCCTGCAATAAAGCAAGTTAATACATGAACAAAAACAACAAGCAGGTCTCACTCCAGGATATTAATAGGGTAGGCAGTGAGAATAGAGCGTCACCTTTCACGATCCTAGCATACTTGCGTTTCTTCCACCGTAAACTTTGAACTTCCAACACAAGAAAGTATCTCTCATTCGGTGGTGGTACTTCTAGAACTGTGTATATTACTGCAATATTGGGCCGCGGGAATGATACGAGTTGTCTAATTGATGTCTGCGTATTGACAGAGTTACACATGAGTGGAAGTCCACTACATTACACAGACATACTGGTGACACCATAAGGAGACGCTGCTCACTGGTGTCATGTGAAAATGACCATGAAGGAATTAAAGAAAAACTTTTTCAACAAATATAACAATTGTGGTGATTAGTCTACCAACCAACTTTACATTTACGTGCAAGTAAGCAAGATAACTTATATAAGATGACGTAATCTCTAAAACTGGTAGGAGGTACGGATATAAATGTAGATGTGATTTTCATAATTGGCAACAATACTAATTCCTTTTGGATTTCGAGGAGGACCTGTCTCCCCACCAAGATCGAGGATTTGTCGCAGCGGCTCAGAAGCATGAAGTTAACTTAAATACCTCGGACGAAGCAAATTGAACCGAGGGGGTTGCTCTTTGTGCCCATATTATAAGAAGAGGCGACCAAACAGCAAGAAGAGGCGCTCGTTGTACCCCTTTTATAAAAGGAGCTTGCTAAAGAGCAGGAGTTTGGGGCGCTTTCCCGAACGAAGCAAGGAGTGACCAGTGACGGCGCGTAATGCGTTTTCCCACATAAAAAACGCCTTACTGTTTTTTGCACCTACACTATTAAAGTGAAAAGTATGTAACAGATACCGGCAGAACAATAAACATTCACAGTTAATAATGGAATGTGGAAGGCCACAGTTATTGGTGCCTAACCGGTAATATGCAACGATATCTACGCTGTATTACTTAATTAGTAGCAATATCTATACTAATATAAATCTCATGATTATGTTGCTTCGTTTGAGATCGCTTTTCTGTGGAACTACAGGTCCCAATTGAAATAAACATAAACAAATAGAACGGAAATTACGTGTGTGAAACCGCGGGACGATAAATTCTAATAAAGATTATAGCCAATAAAGATTTAAAATCATTAGTAACAAAACAAGTAGTAGTCAACAAAGAAACACGTACAAAATTAATAATCCACTTAATAACCAAGCCCTATGTTAAGGAATACCATTAAACACCAAATTATTCTAAAGGTGAGAACGCGACTGTTGAAAATAAATTACGAAGAATGAAATGAAAAGCGAGATTAACTTCCATATTCTGAATTAATTCCTGCCTATTATTTGAAACAGCGATATGTCTATAGAGCCGGGGGGCATTAGCCTACGAACATACAAAATTAGTATAAAACATGACAGTGTGACGCTTCGGGAAACAGATAGCACTGTGCTCTTAGGTATATAATAGACAGCTTCGCAATTGGAAGGAACATATTAATCAATTATGCTCAAAGTAGACAAATCCGTCTATGCATTAAAGAGAATTCGACAAATAGTTTCTGTTGAAGCAGCACAACTAGCTACATCACTTAAAAGATATGGGTTATGGTTTTGGTAAATTCCTCTGATGTGCATTTAGCTTTTCAAGCCCAAAAATGCGGTAAAAGGTCATTTGTGTAATGATGAATATAATGAAAGCTGTAGACCTCTATCTAAAAAGACTTAAAATGCTACCCATTCTTTGCTCATACATCTTAGAAGTCTGTCTTTTTGTTCGCAAGCACCGAGAACATTTCACTTTTAAAACGGAAGTGAAGCCACGAACAAGACACAAAAGTAAAAACCCAGGCAGAGATTAGCTCTGTTTGGGAAAAATGTATATTGTTCGTCGATAAGGATTTATAATCATATACCACGGAGCGTTCAAGATATGACCCTTGCTTGTTTAAAAAAATATTTATTTGAATTATTATTGGAGAAATTATATTATAATATTAATGACTTGTAAAATATAAATTTTTAATAATGATAAAATAATTTTACTACCGTTACACTATATTCCTTCTCTCCTGAATTGTAATGTAAATAACATTAATTTTATTATGTAGTTGACATGTATATACTACAATACATAATCTTTAATAATTATTTACATAAAATATTTATTAGGGCCATAAAGTTAAGCATGTGTCTATGTTTGGGACATAGCTACAGTCTAGGATCAAGTAACTGTCTAATCATTTAAGAATTGATTATTATTGAATTATGTAAATGTCTTCAAATGAATGTAATTGTGTTATGTACTAATAATAAAGTAAATGTAAAAAGTAAATGAAACAAAATCGAATATTTATAAATAGCATAGGTATACTAAAAAAAGAAGATTAGCCAAATATATATTTAGAATAACTGTAAATGTAGATTAGATATTAATTGAACTGTTAGATATTTGCACGCTGAAATTGGCAGAATATGTTGGAGACTACTAACTTACTACTAATCCATCTTCTTATGTACCCATATTCAAGCAAAAACAATATTTTTGTCTTTCTTTCTTACAGTAGTTGTGGCTGTCTGTGAACATCGTTGGTGACCAACTAGCTATTATTGCTCGTTTACCCCCGTAAAATATAAATGTTGGATTAAAAGAAAATGATTGCGGATTGATCAAATATATCTGTATAACCGTCCACCCAATTAGATTTGTTTCCATAGGCATCTCCACTTCTAAAAGTCAAGTAAATTCAAAAATAAATCAAATTACAGAATAATTTAAATAAATACTCAGCAGTATTACAAAAATGCGTGAGTACCAGAGTCCCAAAAAATAAATAATGTTAAATATGCACAAACGTCTCAAAATAAATGCAAAGCGTCCTGGGATATTATAAAAATAATAACTTTATAAATAATAACATAATAAGTGGAATTGCAATTATAATGAGACTCCTATCCTACTGAAATACCTAAGCAGTTTCATTTATACGTCATGGGCCTTATTAACAATGTTATAATTTCTAGCATTTATAATCTCTGTAATCATAGATCCCATATAAATAATGTTCATAATAGCAACCCAATTTACCTGACACTTGTTACTGCAGACGAGACAATACAAAGTATTCACTACCTCTATAACTCAAACTCAGCAGGCAATGATTACATACATACAAAGATATTAAAAGCATGACAACTCATAGTAGTAACTCACCACACCGTTAACTCACTTAATAAGTTTATCGTTAACTAACTTTCCCCTCCGCTCTAAGGTGCTCAATTTTAAAAAAATAATACTTGAAATATCAAAAATATTTGTAAAAGTTATGCTTGGGAAAGTGTAAATTTTTTTACTACTTCAAATGTCATAACGTCCGAATAATTTGGTTTGAAAAAAGAACAGGTAAACGACTGAAGCATGTTTCTCTGTGATTAAAAAAGATGCCTCCGTATTAGGCAATGTGTTAGTAACCTGGTGTAAATCCGTTAATCATATCTGATTTTTTCGTGCGCGAAAAAAGTGCTTTAGATCTGCTTGTGGAAAAGTCTACTTAGAAATTTGCAAAGTTTTAAACAATGGTGTTTAAAATCCGTAAGATACTCCCCCTGCTCTGCCTTTACATATTTAAAAAGCGTACTTTCGATCGAAGTGATTTACAGGTGTACTTCAAATAAAATCGAATAATGCTGTAAGAAGTTGTCGGCATACGAACAAATTATATCTTCCAGTTCATATTGTACAGTTGTCAAGTAAAAATTGAGAAAAATAATTATTTAAGTAGTGACCAAAATGTGTTATATCGATTTACGATTAAATTTAGAGAGATTATAAGGTTTGTTTATGAATGTAAAGATTATGTCGTAATTACATTCTTTTTTTATTTTATATGTAAGTGCGAATTCTCTCTTTAATGAATACATTTTAAAAAAGATAATTCATGAGCGTAACATATTAAAAACTAATAATGATTATTATAACACCTACAATATTAGTTACCTGTTGTATTCTCATTATATTCTATTGTTGTAAATAAATAATTTATTACATTTTTACAACAGTGCTATAAAAGCGATAGGTTGGTAGGTAGGCCGTAATGACCAAAGACAATACCAACAGCAATATGTCCTACCTATCATACATCTCATATACCTATCATGTATATCTACACCTCTCGATCAACATGTACCACCGAAAATTCGATTCATGCTTTTCGTGAATTGGTTTCCCATTGGAGGAAGAAGCGATGGTGAAATTTCATAACAGTTACGTAGATGTTTATGGAGTCAATAGTCATAAAAAGGATTCAATTTCTCATTAGCCCATCCAACTATATAGGCTGACTGGTGAGCCAGTCCTCACTCCATACTCAATACCCGATACTCATCATAATTATTTAATAAAATGAGCATTAACCTCCAGATTATTGAATTCAGTAGTTGATATAATTTTAAGTTAATTCACATATTTTTATATAATATATTTATTAAGATTCATTATTGTTCGTAAATTTACTTCTTTACACAAAGCATATTTCCTTCTAAGAAATTCAATTTATTTATTCATTCATCCCTTCATTCTATTCACTCCTATAACCTCCTCGCACATTTCTGCTCCGTGCGCACATTTTCTTTTCCACTTGACGCCTACGCCACTGAGTCCGCACTTCTGTCACGTGATCTTTCAATGGCAGGACTTTATGGACGTCGCCGGACCCCCTTTACGCACGCTTTGTAATTTAGTTCACGAATAATTGAAGGCCGTGTGCCAGGTGATGCAAATATTCCATCCAAACGCAGCCGCGTAAAAACAGCATCAATAAGGTTTCAATGATTTTTTTCGTATCGGTATTGTAAAAAGCACGCATTCCTAAACGTTACCTTATCTATTCTTTTTGTAGGTAAATAAAAATTATGCGGATGTCTATGAGCGAAGATATTCTCCGAAAGTTTCGCTAGCCGTTTGTACCATTAAAAAATGAACGAAAGTGTATCAGCCGTAAGGATACATTTTAGAATGGAGTTTCGAAATTAAAAACAGGTCAATCTTCCACGACAAATTTATTGTAACTAAAACTACCGAACATTATATTCACAACAATATCTCTACCTCAAAAAATATCATGTCACATGACATGACACGTCAGCACCTCTATCATTTGATGCGGTATGTGAGCGGAAGTTACCGCTCCGGTCGTGTCAGCCATGTCGGTCATGACGGCCATGTCGGTCGTGTCGATCATGTCAGTCGTGCCAGCTCTAATTTGCTCCTTAATTTATCCCAAAGGACAATTAGCGAGCAGATCACCACCAACCCAGAGGAAAATCAGATTAACAGAAAACGGGAAAAGGCAAGGCATGCATTTGCAATTCTAATTAATCCGTTATTCTATAAGAATTGCAAATGAATCCTTGCTCCTCCCTTCAGCCATTTGCAACAGTCACTAATCATACAAATCACTTCACGCTGCTATTTCATGATAGGGATGATAGAGGCACTGATGGCCAATCATAAATCTACATGTATATTTTTTATATTATATAAAGACGTTGTCCTCCTTTCCTTCTTCGGTGGGCCACCGGCTATTCACAAACCACAAAAATGCGAGAGCAAAGCGGTCACTTCACGGCGGTAACCTATTGGTATCTTCACGGTTGTGGCTGCTCAATTCCGTTGCAGCACCGCCTGGCACAAATAGCTACGCTCGGAAAACCGTACCCACCTTCTTACGTAGTCAGATAAAAATTACAAGAATGAAGTAAATAAATAGCGACTTGATAATGGACTTGAGAGGTGATGATATGTTTAGATTGACTTATAATTAATGTACGAATAAGAGTTTATTGAAGTATATGTTTATGGGTATCAGAGATCAATTGCTACTGGACGATCTGATAATTTCTTTACCTGTTATACGCAAAAGAAGTTGCTTAATATTGCAAAAGAAGTTGCCTAGAACATTTTTAGGGGGAAGCCATTGATTCTTGGTATTTTTGCAAATGTTGCGTTGTCCTCCTCCCCACTACCCCTTCCCCCGAATGGGCGAACGGTTACACTTGAACCGCAAAAAATAAAAAAAGCTGTCTACTGCAAGTACTGCACAAACAAGTGCACTGAGGCTTCTGTACCAATGGCAGATGTGAGCATTGTCTCTTTCTAAAGACGCATCCGTCAGTCTCTCCGTCTGAAGATCTGTCCGTCCGTATAGCAGATCTTCAGACGTAGAGTTAGAGGACAACAAGCAAATGTTATAAATATTTCGGTTGTAGTGTGGAACCCTGATAATGGTCAAGTCAGACTCTTGAAGGAACTCTTGAAGTGCAAGTGCACTTAGAGTTCCTTAACAATTTGTAAATGTTGAAATCGTTCACTTTGGGAATGAAATAACGAAGATGGTATAAATATGTAAAGTATATGCGAGATCTGAATCACGATATATTCCTTAGTTCGTGAGATGCCGTGTTAAATGAACAGTATTACCTAGACTCGAATAAAAGTACGTATCGCTAAGAATACGAAGCTTAAATAGAGGCCGGAGTTTGCTCGCAGTTACATCGCCTCCTCAAAGTTTCCGAGTCAACAAAAACCGCAAGTGAGTTCGGCTGTGGAATATGAAAGGCTAAAAATGATTTTTGCCAGGCCCGTATATTTAGTGAGTGTAGTTTGTTGGGATATTTGATGTATAGTTGTCTTTCACTGTAACCGATTTATAGAATTAAGTTAGTGTGCTATCTTTCGCCATTATTTTTTTTTGACACGGGTAAACGCATTTACGCGCCTTCACCGGCCCTGCGTGTAGTCCAGTGGTGTGAGGGGCTCGCGGCATACCCACATGATACCGCAAAAAACACCGCGAGTGCCACGAGTGCCGCCCTTGGTGAGGTGCCTTGGAAGAAAAAAATCATCAGGGCACCTCGACGGCAAGTCAGGCCCCTAAGAGACCAACTCCACCTCCACAGTTGGGGTCTCGCCCCGCACTACAGGACAACCCCTTCGACTTTAGGACAGTGCAATGGGGTGAGGTTCCCACCCTCACCACTTGCCCCGTGCGCCTCCTCCTGATGCCCTTTGGTCCCTTCTTCTTATAAGAGGGGTACCGAGACAGGTTCCTCCTCCTGATCTTTAGCCCCCTCTTCTTATAAGAGGGGTGCAAAGATACCCCTCGATTCAATTGGCTTTACCTGTGTTCACACGAGGCTACTAAGCCCCACCGCCACGACAAGGCTTGAACCATGGTGGGGATCTTTCGCCATCCTGCAATAAAGCAAGTTAATACATGAACAAAAACAACACGCTCTCACTCCAGGACATTAATGGGGTAGGCAGGGAGAATAGAGCGCCACTTATCACGATCCTAACGTACCTGCGTTTCTTCCTTCATGAACTTTGTATTTGAAATACACGAAAGTTTCTCTCACTTGGTGGTGGTGTTTCTTGAACTGTGCATATGACAGCAATGTTGGGCGCGGGAGTGATACGACTTGTCTAGTCGATGTCCAATTACCGACAGAATTACGTAACAGTGGGAGCCCCCTACATTACACGTACATACAGGTGACACCATAGGGAGACGCCAGACTCTGATGCCATGTGAAAATGACCATGAAGAAATAAAAGAAAATCTTCCAAAATAAATATAATAATTATGGCGACTAGTTTACCAACCGACTTTACAGTTACATGCAAATAGGCAAGAATAACTTATATAAGATAACGTTATCTCTAAAACTGATAAGAGGTACGGATGTAACTGTAGATGTGATTTTCGTAATTGACAAAATACTTATTATTTTAGGATTGCTTTCGAGGTGGACTTATGTCCCCAAGGCTTGTCGTCACTGTGGGGCTGAGAAGCCTGAAGTTAACTTAAGTATCTCGGGCGAAGAAAATTGAACCGAGGAGGTTGCTCCTTGTGCCCATATTATAAGAAGAGGCCTTTTACAGAGTCTACTAAAGAGCAGGAGGTGGGGGCGCTTTCCCGACCAGTGACGGCACGTAAATGCGTTTTTCCACATAAAAAGCAAATGCCTATTTTTTTCATCAATGCTACAATTTATTTTACAAAAGGAATTAGGCTTTAAATATTTACAATTAAGAACAAATTTTTATAGGTGATAGTTTATGACAATATTTAGCTATACAATTTTTAATTAGGGTTAGTAAAAAGTGAGGGTATGAAGTCTTATCTGGGTAGTTGTTCGAGACTCCCGGCTGCAAATTCAATGGTCCTTTATATATGGAATTGTTCCTCCAATCCCTGACTTCAAAAGTTGAACATTACACTGGCATCTTATCTTCATTTTACATCCAAATTTAAAAAGGGAAATAAAAAAAGAAAAGGACTAGAGCACATTTTATATGAAATATAATTCGTGCATTATGACACGAATATGTAGGCTCCCGGCGAAAAATAAAAACTATTTTATTATGTTTTAGGAATGTCAGATAGCGTCAGCCATCCCAAACATAACCATCCTCAACATCGCCAAAAGGAAAAAAAAGGAGTGACATTTCTCCAACACAGAGAACATCAAGCGGAAGGGGGTAGATATACTTTTTTATAAATTGTTTAAATAGCAAAACATAATTGCTGAACTTACACTGTTAAAGTGAAATGTAAAGTTATGTGTAACAGACACTGCCAGTACAATAACCATTCATAATTCATAAAGTGAAAAGTAAAGTTATGTGTAACAGACACTGCCAGTACAATAACCATTCATAATTCATTAAATGATCACAGTTATAGGTCCCTAACCTGTAATATGCCATGATATCTACGCTGTAATAGTTAATATGCCATGATATCTACGCTGTAATAGTTAATATGCCATGATATCTACGCTGTAATAGTTAATATGCCATGATATCTACGCTGTAATAGTTAATAAGTATTTATATAAATCTGAAGAGTACTTTGCGTCGTTTGCCCGCTTGTCTCTGTGGACGTATTGGCCCCAATTGAAATAAACATTTTTACTTTAGGTTATACGCACACCGCGAATATCAGGACCGAAATTACGCGTGTGAAATCGCGGGACGATGTATACTAATAACTATTAGAACCAATAAAGATAAGAAGGCTTGTTCAAAATAGTTAGTAGTGATCAAAGAAACGCTTACAAAATTCACAATCCACTTTATACCAAGCGCCATGATAAGGAATGCGATTAAACACCAAATTATTCTAAAGGTGAGAAGGCTGCTGTTAAAAACAAATTACGAAGAATAGAATGAAAAGCGAGATTAATTTCCGTCTTCTGAATTAATTCCTGCATATCATTTGAACCAACGATGAATCTATAGAGCCAAGGGACATTAGCTAAATCCGAGAATCAATTTCATGACAAATTTTCACACGCAATTCTGATTAACCTTGGTAGAATATATATATATATGTATATATACCAACTTACTTATATATATATATATATATATATATAGTATTTCTAACATATAACGCTTGATTTTAAACTTTCGTACCTCAAAAGAAATATGACATATTATTTTCTGTACGTCTGTCTGTTAAAACCTTTGTATTTGGTAACGATTGCAAATAGTACCCTTTATAACACCTTAAAGTACAAAAAAATACTTGTAAGTCAACGCATTCAATAGACACGGATGTCTATGCGATAGAATCATAAAATTTGACAGTAACTGACAAGTATCCTACAAAAAAAAGTGTAAGTCCAAAAATTCGTTATTTGGATATAACTAAAAAACTCGCATATATATTTGTAATTCATTCCATATATAATGATGTTTAGTGAGAGGTAGTGCCATGCTGTCTTGAGTCAGTCAGGCAGACAGAGATTACAGTATTTTTCAATCACAATGATAACAATATAGTCGACCTATTGGAAGAGGGTAAAGAAGGAAAAAATGTCTGGATGAACGATTGGCCGTTTGGCCTCTTATGCTATAAAAATGTTTTGTTTGTGAGGGATCCGGTTAACCATTATTTTTATTCAGGATGACAAACATAACCGTCCACGTAAAGCCGATTGACAACAGAAGTTTCAATCATCGAGTCTTAAAGTGGAGAAAGTGAAGTTATACATATTTAAGGGCTGGGCTGCTACGGTGTATATGTCGGCACGCTACTGCACGGAGATCGTCTTCCCACCTGGTGAAGGACCAACACTCCAATACAAAATACATATTACTCCAGCAATACATCATCTGTGAACATTTTGAGTTGCTATTAAGCTTTTGTGGTTCACGAGCGACAGACAGAGGACATACTGACAGCGGAGTTTCAGTAATAGGATCTCGATTTTATCCTTAAAGTGTTGTGCTGTAAGAAGTACTTAACTATATAAATCTGAATGATCGTATAATTTGGTTAAAATATTTAGCGAAACATTTTCATTCTTAATCTGAACAAAGATCCATTAGGAATAAAATCATTTCGGTCGTCGTTCTATATTTAATGTGGTCGCATCGTTCCTTTTCACATTTCACTGGATTTTCCATTTCGCACCCGGAAAATCTGTAAAGTAAACACATAAATGGAATTTGATTATATTGTATTCATGGCTTTCACTTCAATTAACAAAGCTGGCATTAAAAAAAATAGCATAACCACCATTCGTAACCATTTCGTGATTGCCCACGCCCATAATCATCGGCAGACACTAAAATTTGATTGCTCATAACACAGTAACAGCACAGTAACAGCCATGAGACGCATGCTATAATTTATAACGATAATATAAGGCAATGCGGAGTTAAACAGTTTGATGATGAGTGCAGAGACCAGCAGACATCCGTACGTTACCGACCAAATGATGACTTTATGTACCTCATCCCCTTATTGACAGAGACTGGTGAGGCCCTGGATATCAGTGCCATATATTTATAAAATATAGTATATACATACATTTCTAACAACGATATTGAATTAGACCTAAGTAAGTAGAAGTGTTATGGCTCAGTTTTGTAGAAGCTTCTATGATATTATTGAAAGCGACCTATAATCATTGTGATGATATTCTTTAAAACGTTCAATTCACATGTCAGTGAAATACTTATCTCAATTTAGCTTCCAGTCCTGTACTATATATATGTACATTATTAAGTAGCCACACTCTGCCAACATTTAATATGTTGGCTTTTGAGTTTCGCCACGGCCTCTGATATATAGGACGGAATAAGTAAATGGTCATCATTCTTGACTATTTAGTATAGTGAAATGTGGATGATGGACATCCACATGATTGGTACGGTAAACCAATTATGTGGATGTCCTGTAGCTGCCTGTGTAGCTCTGCTTCCCACATCCCCTTTGGGGGATCAAAGGACCATTGGAAGAGTAATACTTCGGCAAGAGGAAACTCCCCGGTTGAGCCAGTCCAATTCGGCTGTAATCAGCCGGCATTTTTTCTTACTAAACTTAAAGAAAGAAAAAACGCGTTCAATACAGCGCGTTTGACGTAACTATATAAATTGTTTGTGTATAGCTGAATACATTGATTTTTTTAAACTCGTAATAAATACGCTCATAGAGTAAAAGGCGTAAAAGAAATAAAATCCTTCACTTTCTAGTGAATGTCACGTCGCTACTATCGGCATACATTACATTATAAGGAATTGAAATGTGCCCGAAGTGGCCATAGGCTTGCCATCTATGACATCATGGGCTTTAGTACCTTGACTAATCGTGAGTGTGCTAGTATATCCACTTGACTTACGAGTTGTGGACGTACTAGCAAACCTCTGCCTAGCTCTTCGGGGATAATAGGCGTGAAGGTACCTCTTTTTTTGTTTATCGCACCGTTCTCTATCACATTCTACACGAAACGCGATATCATTACTTCAGGACCGCTTACTCAAAGAGCTCAATATTGCCGGCTCGATGCGGCTGTGAAGCAGCAAACTTAGTGCTTTTTGGTATCTTCATGCTTTGTTGCATCCCACTTGTGCCGGTACGACCGCGGAGCTTCTAGATGATATGACAATGTTATAAACTGACAGCTAACCTCGCGATTCGTACGGCTTATAATAATATTGTCAGTGGACTTATGAGACCACGTTAGCCTGGCCCAATGCTAAGTACCGTAGTAAGGACTTGTGTACAGGCACTAGACAACGGATATATATTTAATATTTTTATATAATTAAGCTTTTTTTTTCTTTTTTTTATATAGAATAGGGGGGCAAACGAGTAATTGCAGCCTTTTTGTGACTACCGATGCCCAATAGCATGCACATAATTACTATGCCGATGCGTTGCACTTCTTTTCACCTCCTCCCAATTAGCCATCAGCTACTCACAAACCGTACAATACGCGACACCGTAGGTGTCAATTTACGGCGATATAAAGTGAGCGAGAGGTACCTCCCCAGTCGTGCCGGCCTAATTCCGTTGCATTGGAGGATGTAGTGACATGCACTTTATGGATAAACATCCATGACCCACGCGGGATACGAACCCGCGACCTGTGACGTAACACGCGGTCTAACCGCCACGTTACCAACTGAGCCAGCCGGTTTGTTAGTAGCCGGCGGCACAGGCGACGAGAGGTGGGCAAAAATGAACTAAACAATTATGTGGACGTTATGGGCGTTGGTACTCATCAAAGTAACTGCTTGCTTATAGGTGCTGCTAGGGTCGAAATACAAATGAGTTGTCAACGAAGTTATTGAAACCTCAATTTCTCCTAAGCTATCACGATAAATCCTTTCCTAACCTAATCCTTTAAAAATGCGTGAAATCTTTCTTTTTCTAGTATTTGCTCTCTGTACGTTTCTGTCTCTCTTACATAGCAAAATTTAAGTTAGTGCACGAAATGTGTTCTAATAATTGTAAAACATGTTTTAATTTAACAAATTTATTGTTAATTGTTTTTATTTTTGACAAAGTTTGTAACGGTATACTCCCACGAAATAATTACTACATAAATCCATTTGAGTAATTCCGTTGCGAAACTTAATTTCCACAAATGCATTAAAGTAAGAAATAACTTTTTGAAAAGCGCGACGAAAATTGTGAGCTTTTCTGGAAATCCTTTTGAAACTCAATTCGCTTTTCGTGCTCGGTCGCCCACGTATGCTTGAGAAGTGGAACGAGCCTTGAGAAGTTATGGCGCATGTAAACGCGTTTTTACTGCGAGCGTTCTTGTCGGATGAGCGGGTCTTGTGAAAGACACCTGCTCAACTGTTACGTCTTTTATAGCTTACACACGAGCGAACGGATCTATTTTGTGACTACTGCCACATAGTTGTTATTATGCAGATGTACCCCTCTTTACTCCACCGGCTACTCACATGTCACTTGAAACGTGAAAGTATAGTCATAACTATATTGCAAATGAAAATATTACCAACTTAGTTTTATAGGGTTCTAAAAAATAAAACTTTGTTAATCATTTGTCTGTATGTGTCTTTTCTCAAGAGGAATTGGAAGGAAGGATCGTGCTGATTTTCCTGTCAAATGATGTCTGCAGTCCCTTGTAGCTCAGTAAAATGTAATTAGTAGTACTAAAAAATACATCAACCAGTAGATCAAAGATCACGCGTTAATTAATGCCCACAGCGGTTCTCGTACGCCTAGGAAGAACTTATTATACAGGCAGACTATTGAGCAATTTCATCACCATAGTAGGGTATTCATTACTCGTTTCCCATCCAAATTATGTAATATAAATCGCTTGGTTGTGACCACACGTGACCAACTACTCGTTTGTATCCCATGTAATAAAATTAATAAAAAAGAGAACTTAACTATTTAACAAAGTATCCACGTATTTACTTCTGAAACATGGGATTCTTAATTTAGAACTGGTCTGCAAGTTTGCGGTACTTCAACGGGATATTGAACGTGCTATGTTGGTTGGTTATCCGGTTGGTCCGACAGAATTCAAAACGAAGTCATAAGGCGGAGAACTAAAGTTTCCTATATTACGCAAAGGATAAGCTCACTGAAGTGGCAATGGGCGGGTCACGCACTGAGAAAATCAGATGGCAGATGGGCCACTAAGTTTCAGGAGTGGCGGCCGCGTTTAGAAAAACGAAGTGCTGGTCACCCATACACCGGGTGGCAAGACGATCTCCGTGCAGTAGATGGTCTGGGATGGATGCGTGTTACAGAAGACCAGCCGTCTCAGCTTTCACTGAAAGAGGCCAGCAGTAAACCGATAACGGCTGATAATGATGATGATGATTAGACCATTGCTATGTGTGCTCGTCTGGTGATGAGACTAGTTTTGGGGTGGAAAGGAGCACCCCGCCCCCCTCTGCCGCAGATCTCACATCTCTCCCGATGCATCCCGATATGAAAGAGTTTATAGTAGCTAATTTAACGATAATTATTATGGCCAGAGGGTTTAACTATAGGACTTTTATACATAGTTCTAGCTCCAACGCTTTACGTGTATGAAGCATTTAAATTCTCACTCTTAACCTTTAATGGATAGTACGAATGAAGGAATAAACCCGGAAATTGGTAATATATTATGATTATTCGGTAATATATAAGAATAAAACTAATAATAATAAAAAAAAATAGGGAAAAACAATACAAATTTAATTTCATTTAAAACGAGTATTTACTCGTGTATATATATATGTATATATATAAAGCAATCTTTAGTTTTTGAACTTATTGGTACAGAACCCTTGGTGCAATTACCACTTGGCCGGTTTTTCTTAACAATTATTTTTCAAACACTTCTTGATAATATAATACGAAGCCTGGATTGAAAATCAAATAACAATTTGCATGTCATTTGAAATAAATTGCTAAGCGTTATTTTATGATAATGGCAATTGAATTTGTCTCTCGTTAGAATTCATCAAACGAACAAAAAATTACGCCTCGGTCACTGCCTTTTATGGTCAATATCACAGAGTTTGTGTACTCCATTGTGCTGGGATAGAAGGAAGCTAGTGTCATGCTACATTGCAGCGACATTGAGCCGGCATAAGATAGCGCCGTAAAGTGACAGGTCTCGCGTTTCATGCAGTTTATGAGTGGATTACTGTCCATTGGAGGGGAACGGGAAGGTAGGGAAATGCTTCGTCGTAATGACTACCTCTGTAAAGCGACACCGTTAGTGGCGCATACCGTGCGCTTTATGAGTTTCCAGTTCCCCATTATAGGTGGGGAGGTAATGAAGAGAACGTCTGCATAACAATGTCGTGGAACCCTATGGACATCGTTGGTCATCAAAGGGAAGCCTACTGTAAAACAAAGTGTCTAAAAGCTATCTGTCTGTATGTGATCGGTTTTAACAGAATCTATTAAGCCTATTTTCATGTCTTGGGGAAGGTACTAATGTAAAATTTATTCACAATCGAAGCCGGGGTGGATCGAGAGTCCTGTAAAATCAACAGCTACTACGTTATAATATCAAATACAGATCATATTGCTAAAGTTTTGTGAACATATAATAGCCAACTAATACCTCAAGTTTGAATATGCGTAACGAATAGTCTGAGGCGGAGATAATCAAAACAACTTCCTCTGTATACTTTAATGAGTTTACCCGAATAGTCCAGGCGCTGACTGGAAATGAAGTGACGTAATATATACTCATTATAAAAAAACCTCTCCGAAACCTGTCCATCTGTATGTGGTATATTTTCTCAAAATGAAACGGATTTTTGCGCAGTTTACACCCACGGGCAGAACTTTTTGCGAGGATGGTTTCTTCTGTAGTTTTTTATTTTCTATAGTACTTCTGTGTAGAGAATTTGAGTGCGTAATCACCTTATTCATGTGTTATAAAAATGTACGTTATTGGTAATGTTTGCCTATCTATCCTGTCACAGATCAGCCGAATAAGCAAGTCAACAGTTGCAAAATATACTAAACAGCACGTCCTGGTGGCTAGTGAAGTGGCGAATAAAAGCCAGTGCTTCAAATCAAATCATATTACATTCAGTCTAGGCAGAGGAATATGTTCCCCGGTTCAACATGTGATCTTATATATTGCCACACTATGAATGTGTTGAATACTTGAGATTCCACATAGACCGCCGATTAACTTCGACGGATCAAATGAAATATAAGCCAATGAATTGAGTATGCAATTCAGGAACTTGTACTGGCTAATAGGACGGCAATCGACTCTTTCCCTAGAAAGTAAGTTACATTTACAATGTAGTCATTAAGCCCGTATGGAGATATGGCATCCAAATGTGGGAGATTGTCAATAAGAGCAATATAATGTGTCTACAAAGAGCACAGAACGCTATCTTGCGGACCATTGTAGACGCACCCTGGTTCGCCCGTAATGGTGAAATACTTGGCTATCTTAGACGAAATAATAAAATAGCACACAAAGCGCTACGCTGCGAGCCTAGCCATTCACCAAAATCGGTTTGCCATTAACTTGCTTGACTCCTCCCAAACGGTGAAAAGACTGAAAAGAAAAATATTTTTTTAGTTATCATAAGGGCTGGTAGAAGTAATGACTTCCAAAGTTCCAAAAATAAAAATATAATTTTTTAAAGCCGATTATAGTATTTAATGACTGATTGCAGTTAAAAATAATAATAAAAAAAATATTGGTAATGTAATTGCTGGATAGTTGCTAAATGCTTTGCACACATAACCAATCATAGTCAAACCAAAGCAATTAATACACCGGCGTGAAGTGATTGCATATCTAGCAGCATTTCATGCGGTATGTGAGTCTAATGGTCTATTGATAATATTAAGGCGAAGGAGAACATTTATATAATCTCTGCATACGGATGTTTATGGACCTCATTTCCTGACGTTCATTTTTTGATGAAAAATAAATAATTAACTAAACAGTCGTCAAAAATTTACTATACAGTTCAAAATTGAATGATTTCTCTAAAAATAATAAGTAGACTTGGTGTCTGTAAATAATAATAAGTGTAAACATAATTACTATGGCAATTTTTGTCTGAATTATTGTTCGAACAATTTTCTTCAGGTTTACGTTTATCAAAAGATATGTTAGAGTATACATTTTATTTTATTTTTATTTACTGACATGAGGACGTCACAAAAAGAAAATAATTTTAAGTAGTTTTTACAACGCAGATTCTATTTAAAGGTTGCGTAAAATTTAAACATATTTCCTTAAAATATCAACCTTACGCGCATGCGTTTAAGTCATTTTTACAAAATGCATAATTTGAACATGACGTCCATCTAAAAGATGTGCAACTATCTTTTAGATAGACGATTTCGAGACGGTCACTGTTTATCTAGGTACTTTTCTAAATCTATGTCTTAATAAGCCATTCATCTCAGTGCCATATTCATGGAAATATAAATAATGAAATAAATAAGAATACCTTTAAAATATCCCAATTAGTTTTGAAACATAATATAGAGTAATCTCTGGGCTTAACAAGTCATTACTTTAATACGTGTTAATTTATTTTCATACCACAATGTAATCCTCTTGCATTCGTAAGCCCGTGTAAACTTAAATTTTACTGAACATTTTATTAAATATCATTATTTTTCACTCAACATAAACTACTCCTACAGTTATTAAGTCTACCGTTGAGTTTTAAAATAGAATTACTGTTTGTTTTTTAAGTTAAATAGTAATTTTAGATTTTACGGAAGGCCCGTTAAGCGTATCGCCTTCTGTAAATATTTTTCATGTTCTATTTAAACATTTCTTTGTAATTAAACAGTCCGAAAAAATATGTTAAAGTGAGGGTTCATAATGTTAAAAATATTAATATATTAAGAAAATATGCGTGGCTTTAGATAGAGCCGAGGCTCAATGAAAAGAGCTCTCCTAGGGCCGAGATTATGTAGAGTGAAAGACTACACGGCCAAGCTCATCGACACCTAGAAGATTTTTAAAGCTCTAGCCGAAATAATTTGGTAGAATCATGGCCTCCAGTGACGGTTATGAGAGGTGACCCTATTAGAAACGCCCAAAATGGTCACCGCAGAGGGTAAACCCTCTATGGTGACCATTTGTAAAAAATTGTCCACATAGACCGGTTGCCATTACTAATTCCTGGCGCACGAGCGTATCTTAAAAAAATCAATATTTAATGTTGTTGTTGTTGAATTGTACCAATATATATTAAAAGGTAAAATAAAGCTGACCCTCATTTTCCAAGTATTTTAATTGTGTTTGGAAAGTATTGTATTTTTCATTTATCTACCAGATAATCTATATTCTATAGAGTCTTTTTTTATTGACGCGAGGAAACGCATTTACGCGCCTTCACTGGCCCTGGGTGGGTTCCAATGGTGTGTGGGACTCACGGCACATGATAGTGCCGAATACTAAAAACCACCGCGTGTGCCGTCAGTGCCGCCCTTGGTGAGGTGCCCCGCAACAACAAATCATTAGGGCACCTCGACAGCTAGTCAGCCCCCTAAGGGACCAACTCCACCTTCAGAGATGGCGTGAACCATGTCGGGGTTATTCTATTTATCTTAAATTTGTCCGTTGTAACGGCAAAGTTGAAGATAAAACAATTTATGGAATAGGTAGTGCAATGCAGCATAGGAGGAGCCGGAGGGCCGGCACGACCGGGGGTGTATGTCTCGCTCACTTGATACAACCGTAAAGTGATATCTACTGTGTCGCGTTTCACTCGGTTTGTGAGTAGTCGGTGCCCCATTGCTGGGGTGGGATGAACGGGAGAGCAGCGCATCGGCGTGATTATGCTGATGTTCATGGGCGTCGGTGGTCATTGACAGGTTCAGATTTCTCGTTTGTCCCCCTATACAATAAAAAAATGTATGAATTGTGAAAAGCATGAGCAAACTCTTAGGCTACACGTTGAGCTCAAGTTCCCAACAGGAACACCTCAGGAAAGTAAGCGGAGCATCGTATAGTTCGGGATTTACAAAACGCGCGACTGTAATTAGGTATCATGTTAATTAATACATTGTTCGTGAAACTTGTGAAACTCGAGAAATTGTGTATCATGGCGTAGCGCGCGAGTGTATGATAGTCTCATACGAAATTAATTAGGGAAACTATTACGGGTGATTGTATTCAGAATGAGGCAATGCTGCATTGTAGTTATAGGAAGAGGTAAAAGTGCCGTTCTGCATAGGAGGAGGTACCATGCATAGTGCATGACTCTACATCCTCCTATGTATCGTAATTGGGCCGGTACAACCGGGGAAGTACCTATCTCTCTCACCTGATACCGGCGGTGATGATAATGTGTCAGCGTCGCTGTCGCGTTTCGTGCGGTTTGTAGAGCAACACATCGACATAGTAACTATGTGATGTGAGTATGGTGATCATAGGCGTCGGCACTCGTTAGAAGGCTTCGATCGCCCCCTTATTCTATAAAAAAAGGAATTGGGTCGGTACGACTGGAGACTTAACTCTCGCTCACACGATATCGTTACAAGGTGATATCTATACTTATCACCTTTCGTTCGGATTGGTTTGGGAGTTTCCGGTATATTTTCTCTCTATTTTGTGTAGTATAAGGGGTCATATTTTGATGTCTACGGACGATCACGAAACATATTGCATGTGCGTCGCTCACTAGCCGCACGAAACGCGACAGTGAGTCTGTCACTCTAGACATGATGTGGGCCCAGTCGTGCTGGCCCAATTCAGCTGCAATGCGGCATTGCACTACCTCTTACAGTTTCTTTTTCACACTGTATGACTTTTTCAGACTATGCAAGTCTCATCTATTGCCAATTTTTATGTATCTACGTCACCGGGTATAGGTTTCTTTGAAAGACGCACAGACGGACAACAAAGGTGTCACATAATTGAACAGTTCTTTCTTTTACGATACGGAACCATAAAAAAGGGTTCCGTACCGTAAAATATCAATTTACCAAACAGTAGAAAGATCTGTTAATGCCATATAAAAGAAGGATAGAGAGAAATAATTTTTATTTGCTCAAATATGGGTAGTTACAAAATAGTCATATCAGATAGTAGGCATAACTTCCAACATATTCTGCCGTCTCAGCATAAGTAAAGACAGCGTAGTGTAGTTACAGTTTCAGGAAAACATAATACTATACAGAGCAAATACACTTTAAAGGCGAGGTACGGCTTAGAGGAAGGATAAAGAATTAGAGATCGCGGCGTACTACATGACACCAGTCTCTTCTTTGATGCCCACATTGATTTCATAGCTACCATGGCTAATAGAACATTGGGATTTGTGTTGCGTCTTCTGACTTTGTCGAAATAAAAAAAAATGTTATATTGTTCATTTGCTCGAAGTCACATGGAGTACGCCTCACAGTTATGGAATCCAAGGTCTCAAATTTATATCATCCGTCTTGAAAATATACAGAAAAAAATATCAACTTTATTTGCTTCAAATCGCAACATACGTACGACTCTATTGTGTAAAAAGCATCATATCCTCCCACTCGAGCTTAAACGAGAAACTGCCGTCTTGATTTATTTATTTCAAATAGCATTCAACCGAATAGATTGTCTTGAATTACTGTCATCGATATCTCTTAGTACTTATTACCATCAAAGTCTGTCCGTAATAACCCATTGATTTACTTACCTCCAGTCTCCGCGAATTATAAGTTCAACACCAATATATTTGAACTAGATCTTTTCAACACTAGCCGTGCGTCTGTGAGTAAGCTAATGAGTGTTTCTTTATCTGAAATGTAATGTTCGTTCTTCTTAAAAAAATAGCATATATTTCTGTGTGAAACTCTGTGGAATGTGTAATGTTACCTGCCAGACTTTCGCAGTCAGACTTAGAAATGGCGTGTAGTGTATTTTAACAATAATTACTGTTTCTAATAATGGCGAACTATTCAAAGCTTCCTGTCACTATATTTGTTTTTTGTTCCATTCTTGTTATTAGGCTGTTGTCCCTCCTAAACACTAAATAAATAAATAAAGAAATACATATGTAATATAATCAATAAGTTATAATAAATTCCACACATCATTATTTCCCCAAAACAGAGAAAAACGCTGTTCTTTGATTATTTCACTAAGTAAAAAGCGAAGCACAAGCTTTCATCTCCCGCTAACGACAATATTACCGGAACATTCCGTAGTACAAAACGACGGATATAAATAAAATTGAAATACAATGGACGGAGGTATCGGAAATTCATAAAAATGGTAATGTATTCCAGGGTTGTCATTCATAAATTATAAAAATACGCGTGCGCTTTAGACTGATACGATTACGTAAAAATTAATACTAAAAGAATTAAAATGTCTTCACATCTCTTCCTAAGGCAACAGTAATATTTTTATACGAAACTTTGCTCCCTTTCTACCTTCTCTAACTGATATCTCCTTCGCAACTTTCGTAGGCCTAGTTCCCTTAACACTTTTGTCGCATTCACCAGCTTTTTGACTTTTGTAAAACCAGGATAGATTTAGTTAAAAGACACGATGCAGATATAGTTGTGAAAAATATAAATTATTATCTTTAAGTATATAAATGTATAATGAAAGTGATTAAAAAGAAATAAAATACTTAATTTGTAAACTAATAATCCTACTCTATAAATGTAAAAATGTGAATGCCATGTGTTTGTTATTCCTACAGGCAAGTAGTGAGAGGTAGTGCCATGCTACATGGTACCTGACTTGGGCCAGCATGACCGAGGAGGTACCTCTCGGCTCTCGGATACTATCGCGTTTCGTGCGGTTTGTTAGCAGCCGGTGTCCAATTAGAAGGGAGGAGGAAATGAAGGGAAAGCGTGTGGATGAAAATAATGCGGATATCCATAGGCGTCGGCATTTGTTAAAAGGCTCCGATTACTCGTTTGCCCCCTATACTTAATGATATAAAATACCATACTTACCAATCCTTGATAGTGGACTTTGAATAAATTTGGCGTAGATGTAGATTTAAATCTGGAATAATTTAAATAGTTGTCGTAATTCCGAAAATAGTGATGAGCACATCTAGTAAATGTTTGAATACAAGTTACAACGAAGAGATTTAGATATGGAACAAAACATGACTTGTGAGTTACGTCTAATGGCCTGTGAGTTATATTTGCACTTAAAAGTTACAAACTCTACTGAAAAACTATACAGAACATTCAACTACAGTACGTACCTAAAACAGGATGGTTGGCAACCCTAATATATTCCGCAGGAGAGAAGGGGAGTGGAAGATTCCGACGTTTAAATTCATAACTGAACAATTATTATTTTCTCACCTGTAACATATTCAATGTAATAAAAAAATAATATTGTTGAAATGCAATTTCATGTCTCAACGTGTTTGGAGCGATTTTAATATTTTAACTGTAACAATATTTATTGTTATATTATATAATAATATAAAGTTGGGATGGATCCGAGTAGAAGGAGATCGGTCGTCTTTCCGTTCATTAAGAGGGGCCTTTGTCTAGCAGTGTACCGACAAGAGCTGATAATGATGATGATAAAATTACCTGAAAAAAATATTAATTTGCTAATATAATAATCACCCATTCCCACCACTGCTACTACTGTGTCTCCAGGATCGCCAGCGGCATCCACTTTGAACCCATTGATATGATCGCAGGGAGCCCAAGGGAAAAGCTAAAACTGTCGTGGGACCTGTAACGAAATTAATCAGGAGTAAGTAGGAGGAGTGGGAAGTAAGTCTAACATCCCTCGATAATCAAAGCGGGGACAGTACAAGATTGCAATGACTTATACAAGCCGAGAAAAGTGGGCAGCCAGCTGCTATGCACCACGGAGGAGGATACACAAATAAGGGATATGTTAATATTGCATAGTTAATATAATGAGATATTATGTTTATTTGCTGCCAGTAATGTTTATGACAAAATTGTTTGATAGCACGAAGGGTTCTCACGTTGTCTACGAGGTCACTATAGTAAATTACCCCAGTAACACTACAAATTTTATCAAGGATTATATTCTGTCTGCATACCTGCACCACTATCGTGCACACCCCCTACCGTGGTACGATTCCGGATATGAAAAAAACCTGACATTTGTACCATTTGTTTTTTTTACTTTGACTGTTGCTTCTGTTTGACTTTTTTTCATACGGTATTTTATAACGGGTGTCATTCTTAATATATAATTTTCAACACCGGGCGGCCGCAGAAAGCCCCCT
>JAFELO010000836.1:752787-806727 GCA_017140195.1 Eumaeus atala
GCGCACGGGGCAAGGGGCGAGGATGGGAATCTTACCCCATTGCACTGTCGCAAAGTCCGTGGGGTTGTCCTGTAGTGCGGGGCAACCCCATCTGTAGAGGTCGAGTTGGTCCCTTAGGGGGCCGACTAGCCGACATGGTGCCCTGATGATTTGTTGTTCCGAGGCACCTCACCAAGGGCGGCACTGATGGCACTCGCGGTGGTTTTTGTAGGTAATCAGTACTATAATGTGCCGTGAGTCACAGACAACACTGGACCCCCACCCAGGGCCAGGTGAAGGCGCGAAAATGCGTTTCCCCGCGTCAACAAAAGCGTTATCGGGCAAATGAAAAAAAAAGGTGGGAAGACGATCTGGTAGTAGCTGGTTCGGGATGGGTACGAGTAACAGGAGATAAGCCGTCTTGGCGATGATTGAAAGGGGCCTATGTACAGCAGTGGGCCTATAAGGGCTAATAATGATGATGATAACTTTCAGTAATGGTATATATATGTATAGACATAGACGCATGTAAATGTACATAGACGCATGTAAATGTACACTAAATTCGTTGAAGTTTACTAGGTACTGAAGAACTAGTTTTGTTTTATTGCAGCCATTACATATAACCATTAACTACTGTGCCCTAAAATATGCCAAATCTTTCATGAAAATGTACGTTCACATGTAAATGTATGTACATTACGCTCACACGACATCGCTGTAAAGACACAGCTATTCTGTCGCGTTTAGTGTAGTTGAATAGCCGGTGACCCATTGGAAGAAGGGAGAAAGGAGGGCAACGCATCTGCGTGCCAATTATGCCTATGGCTATGGGTATCGATAGTCTCCAGAAGGCTACGATTGCTCGTCTCTCGGCTTATACTGTGGGAAAACCTAAAAGTGCGCGATTCATTATCAAGTTGGTGTGTCAGGCGGTTCCTATTTATTTGATCTTAGCATCGCTCATATGAATCGTTGGTACCCGTAAACTCTTAGCAATATCATTACGACGACGTAGCTATATTACGACCATGTAGCTGTGCTACGACCATGTATCCATGCTACGGCCACGTATCCATGCTGCGACCATGTAGGCGTGCTACGACCACGTATCCATGCTACGACCAAGTAGCCGTGCTACGGTCATGTACCCATGCTATGATGTACTAAAGATGATCTTGATCCGCAATAGTACATTAAAATGTTTTTTTTTTATTGGATGTGCGTCGTGGGCCGCAAACAAATTTAACTTAAGTAATATTATGTTATTCCTGTTACGTTTGGGGCCCGTGCCTGTGCGTGTCTCTCGCACACAGTAATGACAGAAGTTCTAGTAAGAGATAGTGTTATGCCTAATTGTAGCTGCTTTGGGCCGGCATGACCGCGGATGTACATCTCGCTCACATGGCATCGTCGTAAAGTATGCTTCACTGTTGAATTTTGTGCGATTTTGCAATTCCTGCAGGCGTGTTGCGTTCAGGGGGCTATATTTCGGTAGTGATCTACTGAACGTTTGCCCTCGTATACTTTTCTTGTTGAAGGAATAGGGGGGAAACAATCAATCGGTGTCTTCTTACGACTACCGACGTCCACGAACATCCACATAATTACTATGCCGATGTGTTGCCCTTCTTCGCCCCAATGGGCCACCAGCGGCTCACAAACTGCACAAAATGCGACATAAAAGATTGACGGTATTATGTGAACGAAAGGTACCTCCCCGGTCGTGCCGACCCAATTCCGTTCCATAGGAGGATGTATTGTCATGCACTATGCATGGCACTACCTCCTCCTATGAAGCATGGCACTACCTCTTCCTAAAGCTTTAACTTAATAAAGTAGCTGAACCGACTAACAGACGGCATTATCTGACAATAATGATGATAGAGCATCAAATCAAGATAAAAAGAAATCGAGAATAAATCGAATCCGCCAGCATGATTACGCTACGATTTTTAATCTTACATCAAAAGTGAATTACGGAGTGCAGATTAAATTGGACCTTCAGTAGGCTCTGGGTCCCTTCTTTTTCGCCAATGAATAAATTTGCATTTGATCTAAATGTTGGATCATTTTAAAATATTCTTGGACATCAGGGTGTAAAGACGAAAAACGTATTAGATGAAGTCATCGTTTTTCGTTCGTTTATATCTTTTTGTCTAGGGGAGAAACTTGTAGCTTTAGATGACTACATCCATTAATATCCATCATAACTGTAATATAAAAATGTCGTGCCGGTCTTTCTCGTACCCAATACTGCAACTGGAAACTTAGAAACCGCACGAAAAGCGATAATCTTGCCATTATGTCTTGCCCAAACATCATTAAGTTCACTTGAAACCGGCGTAAAGTGACAGCGTAGCTGTCACGTTTCGTGAGGTTTGTGAGTAGCCGGTGGCCCATTAGCGAGGGGGATGATAGGAGGGTATTGCAGGTGCATAACTATCATGCGAAAGACTATAGGCGACGGTAGTGATCAAAAGGCTTCGATTCCTCATTTGCTACTAAAAAGGGTAATAAATAGTACTATTGTGTATTATTACGTAGTTATCTGAGATATTGATGCTACTTTTCGCTCTTATCATATGGGCGGAAGGGAGCCTCCCTATATTCCGGTCTAATTCAGGTGTAATTTTTAACAAAAACTATTCTTACAAAGAGGAACTGCTGTGTGAATATAACTTTGAATTAAATAGACCTCAACAAAAAATCGAAATAAGAATCAAGAGCCGTTAATAAAATTCTCGCAGGGTCACTGTACATTTATCAGAGGGGGAAAATGTACAGATGCCTGCCTGAGAGTGAACGGAGATAAAATGACTGAATGGTATTGAAAATACGCAAAATTAAATCAATTCTACGATTTTGAATAAATTTCAACGACTGTTATGTATATTTTTTAAAGCAAGCCATTGTCTTTATTTCATGCTGTTGTTAAGCAACTGTGATAAAAGATACTATTCGCAATATTGTTACTAATATTGATGTAATGTTCAAGCTTTTGTATCCTCAACATTGCACGATGTCCATTGCTGAGTGGGGGGGGGGGCTACCCCATAGATCGCCTTAGGTCACGGTCTTGAACTACTTGCATCCAGCAAGACAGGAAGAGATTTTATACAAAGTACTTACACGTACGTAAATAAAACACATAAATTATAACTTTTGTGGCACGAATATAGATTACATAAGAATAAAAAATAACTAGTTCCTTTCGGAATCGAGTGAAACCACCGGGAACTGCTACAAAATAATAAATCGGTTCTTCTATAGTAATCGGTGTTATTACATTAAAATTTGACATACAATAAATAATTTTTCAGAATGATGTTAGAAATATTTCATTTCATTTCATTTTGCAAATGTCTAAGTACGCTTTACGCTTCATTGAGTGGTCTGGCTATTCATTTACCTTTTATGATACAAAAGGACATCATTAACTTATAACTTTAGGTTGTGGTCTCTAAAAGGAGTGTAACGTCGAATAATTTGGTTTTTTTTATAATTTGGCAATAACTTACTAAAAATTTTGAATCTTTGTGGCACTTGATACTTCTCTCTTGCCAACATGGTGACGAGTTTGTAGAATATTTTAGTTAAAACGAGTGTTTTGATTAGAGCTTTCCAAAGAACTAGAAATAAGAACAAGAATAGCGGAGTAACTTTTGATCATGTTTGACATGACGCCGGCGTTATTACCTATCCCTTCCAATGGGCCAACAGAAACTCATTAAGCGGGATGTAAAGCGACATTATAACTGTTGCTTTTATCATGTTTAGTATGAGGTATTGCCATGCAGCATTGCAGCTGAATTGGGCTGGCGGAGCACATCTGATAGCGTCGTAAAGTAACATTTACGGTGCCACATTCGTGCGGTTTGTGATTAGCCGGTGGTCCATTGTGGGAAGTTTTCCTAAACGCGGCCTCCACTCCAGAACTAGTCCATCTGCCATCTGTTCTTCTGAGTGTCTGACCAGCCACTACAACGAGCTGAAAATGAGGGTAACGCAAAGTGTGAGGTTCTTCGAGCGAGACGCGTACAGGAGAAGTGTGCGGGGCTCAAGGGCAAGGATCGCAAGAAACAGAAAAGCGCTATCGCTGACGATGTCATCTCTACTTGTCGGTCACGCGGGGCCACGTGTGCCGTCGGGAGGGAACTGCACTACTTCTTTCCAGAAGTTGTAATGCGTCTCGTATATTAATTTGCGTGGTACATTTTTTGAGGTAGCGCCACGCTGTATTCTTTTTAAGTTTGCAGCTGAATTGGGCCGTAAAAATTGTAAATATATGCAACTCTTGTTGCTGTCGCGTTTGGTTCGGGTTGTGAGAGCTCCGGTTGCAATTTCTGCAAAAAACAGCATTTAAGTTGGGTTGCACTCCAAATTAGGTACCGTCCACTACCACCTAGAGACTGAGAAGCCGGCCTTGCTCTTCTTGACCGAAACGCAGATATCTTCTCCAATTGATACATAATAACTGTCGTACCCAAGGTGTGAGCTAGTACACTCCTTTGTGCCGCATGCTGGAGTGTGTGCATACATCGGGGAGGATATGTGCTTTCGTCGCCTCTGCAATCTTGAAGAGAGGGATTGAAGGGACGACCACCCTTGCGTCTATGCTTGCCTTTATAGATCCCACAGTGGTAATGCTGAAACTGACTGACTCCTCGAGCACACCAAGAAGGCTACGGATTCCTTTCTAAAACACATCCCAATCACAGAGATCGTGGTTCTTAGCGATTTCAACGCCCATCATGCTGAATGGCTACACTCACGCACTACCGATCAAGCGGGTAGATCTGTTCACGACTTTGCATTAGCATATGGTTTACCACAACTGGTCTCACCTCCCACGTGAATCCCGGATGTGAAAGACAATGCACCTTCCCTGTTGGACCTCCTGCTGACTTCCAAACCGGAAAGCTACCAGGTTTTGTCGATGCTCCACTGGGCTCGACAGACTACTGTTTTATCCGCAGTCTGGCACTATAAGTCAGCAGATTAGGATGGGATGCGCCTCTTCTTTGCATCTTACCCATGGGGACGGATTTGCTTCTCGCTAAATGATCCCTACGCTATTGCTGACGCTGTTGCTGATGTGGTGCAGCAAGGAATAGAGACCATTGCTGGTAAATCACACGATCAGGCAGATTGGCGCTACGCCGTATGCAAGAGTGCTACTGGTCCTAGGCTTTTGTGACAGCGTCCCAGGATGAAAGAACCAGCTCATTCAAAAAGGAGTATAATAATGCTTCCAGGGCCTACAAAAGAGTTATTGCTGCGGCAAAGTCCGATTGCATCGACAGAATTGGCGGGAGGTTAGTTCGTCTTCCTTCGGGAACTCGTGCTTCCTGGTTCCTCGCCAAGGCCGTCATAGGGGATTTCACTCAGGCATCCTTACCATCTCTGCACCAGAACGATGACTCGTTGGCCCATGCCACAGAAGAGAAAGCCAATCTTCTGAGCTCTCTATTTGCGTCCAACGCTACTTTGAGTAACCGTGGAACCACCGCCTACTATCCAGCGGTATGAATTCTCAATGCCGGATATTGAGTTTCGGCAGAGTTATGTGCTCTCTCCACGGACATCCAAAGTCGAGTGGGCCCGATGGCATCGCACCGATTGTGCTGCGGATATGTGCTCCGGATTTGACACCGCCGTTGATGCGTGTTTTCCGATACTCTGCCTTCGTCGTCCCAAGCTCTTGGAAGATGACTTTGGTGCATCCGATCCCTAAAGAAGGTGGCCGCTCGGATCCTTCAAATTACTGACCTATTTCGATAACCCCTTTGTTCTCCAAAATTATAGGACTGCCTGGGAAACTAAGCGACTGAATCACCAGTCTTTTGATAGAACGCAGCATCGAGGTTGCTATTGACGGCGCATGCTCGGACCTCCAATCTGTCAATGTTGGTGTTCCACAAGGGTGTGTTTTGTCTCCCACGCTGTTTCTCCTGCACAACAATGATATGCTACAAATCAGTGACATTCATTGTTATGCAGATGACAGTACTGGTGATGCACTATACACTGGCTGCACCAATATTCCCCGAGAAAACGTCACCAAGTATTGGAACCAAATTGTGTCTGAAGTCGAGTCTTTATTGACGGTAATCTCGGAATGGGGCCTACAAAATTTAGTCCAATTTAACCCCAAAAAGACGCAACTTTGCGTGTTTAACGCTAAAGAACCCTCCTCTTCCTAACGACTCGCTTCGAAAACACCCCCTAATAGCCTCAGCTAGTATCGAGTCTATATCTATTCTTGGAGTCGATATATTGAGCGACGATCAATTCCGCGGTCATTGGGAGGCGAGGGCTACATTAGTCTGGGTGTGTTCAATAGGGCGAAGCAGTACTTCACGCCACATCATCGGCTGCAATTATGCAATACGCACATCCGACCGCATATGGAGTACTGCTCTCACCAACACCACCATTATTGGTCACGTTAAGGTGTTTAAAATTATACTAAAGATGTAATGTCACAGAGAAAAGCCAAGATCTATATATAACCCGTACCGAACCCTCCGCCGTTTCTTGGTCATTGGAACGTCGAAAAACGAAGAATAATTAATTATGTATTATATAAGTATATTATGGGGCTTAAAACCTTGGAGTGGTTTAACGTGTAATCTAAAGTCAAAACCTATACATATTTTAATACAAAGTCACCAAATGCTGCCTGTATCGATTCGATCTAAATCTACGAAACTTATTTTCATGCAGTTTTCACCAATAGATAGAGCGATTCCCGAAGAAGGTATAGTGTATGATTGATTAATGTAGCAATCCCGCCCCTGTCAGTAACTAGCGATCTGTCTCAGCTTCACCCGTGAATAACATAGATTAAAAAATTAACTTAAACCTTTCTCATGAATCGCTCTATCTATCGGTGAAACCCGCATGAAAATCAGTTCAGTACATCTTGAGAAAATCTATTACATACACACAGACAGCTGTCTTTGTTTTATAATAAGTATATACCACTCTTCTGAGATGACTCCGTAGGTAAGAGTTGTGGGGGTGGAATAAATTTACATACATACACATACAAAAAACATTTCTAAATTATTTTTTTAACATATAATGGGGGCCAACGAACAATCCGAGTCTTTTGACGACTTCTATAGGCCATACATGGGAATGGGAGGTACTTTCCCGATCGGTCAGTCCAAATAGGCTGCAATGCTGCATGGCTTTATGTTTCTGTTAATAATATTATTTTTGGTAACGCGAATGTCCACTAAAACCACCGCGAGTGCCTCCTTTGTTGACTTGCCCGTGATAATCATCCGACTGCTCTGCTCAACGACTGGTCCTTTCGCTTAAGGCCTGCAGTCACTTTCGCAGAGGAATTACCTCACACCATGGAACTACCCTATAAATTTCGGGTTAGTGCAATGAGGTGAGGTTCCTATTCCCGTCCCATGTCTCGTGGGACTTTGTCCGTTTTTGCCCAAAGACGCATTTTCCTCCACATTGCTCCTTACTCTATATAAAGGGGAGCCTTCGGTTTTTTCACTTAACTCAAGATATCTGCATATAGCACATCCGCCTCTGCAAGAGTCAAGCTGTGATAGTGCCTCTATCTAAGATCTATAGACATTTGTTTGTACTTGCAGAAATGTCCTTGGAGGAGAATAGAAAATGAGAACAACTCATTTTCGACTATTATACAGATGTTTATGGGCATCGGAATGTATTAAAAGACTCGTTTGTCCCTCTATAAGATACAAAACGAGAAAATAAAGACATTTATTATATGTCCACGTAAGTACATATATTCCACCCATTACTATTACTATGAAACCGACTCACAAATGTCACTATTACTGTGCGCTATGCACTGTCTTACACGGCCCCGATCACCTATGTTTTCACTGAATTAATTTCATGAAAACAGTAAACATAAATTCTTGATCATGCTAAAAATAATGCGATGTAATTCCACTCCATGTCGGATTTGATAATCTAACGTATAGAATCACAGCGGTGGGGACAATCATTGAAAAATACACGAATTAAATATTGATATACCATGATCAGATTGATCGGATGGGTGTCAAGACTCTTCGCAACCCGCGTGTTTGTATGAAGAGAGTAATTAATGTGGAGGAGGTAAGACAGACATGCCCGTGTGTGACATGTAAGGATCGTGATATGAGGCGCTCCATTTTCTTTGCCTATGCCACTATGGCACTGATGGGAAGATTGTCACAGTGTATCTATGTACGTATACAAATAGGTCTTGAAACGTAAACCAATCATAGATATTAAAATAAACTACAAAATGAATTATAAGCAATTATACGGGACATCCGAATTCACAGTCACGAAGCAGAGTCACATAAATCGAATGAATAAAAAAATACTCACACCAATAATCGAGTTGCGTATAAATACCGGCGCAAACATAATTCGGCCAATTTATATCCGTCAAATGGAATCGGGGCTGACGAGTGGAAAAATAAATAATCGAGCCAGTGAGCACACTAAGCTCCAATCAAATTATCCACGGATAAAATTAATATAAATCCGAAACGATTTGCGCGGATCGCGTACTTGAGTGGGGCGTGGAGATGATCTTAGAAACGGATCCTTGATGCCGGCAGATGGCAGCTGGAATACGTCCTACGTGTAAACATACGGACGGAAAGTATACTGATATTTGAACATGTAAATAAACTTTGTATGTACATGACTTTTGATGTTCGGTAACTTAAAAGAAAAAACGTTACCACTCTGTGATCCGTCTCTAAAGTAACATAAAAAGGTTTTACCTCTTCACTTAAAATCTAATGTAATACAAATAAAGGAAATAAACTAAAGTTGTTGTCTTCATGTTTTTTCTTTTATAGTGTCGGGGGACAAAAGAGGACCTACCCAACTCCACCCATGCTCCTACCCACCTCTCGGTATACGGAGCGAATCATGGAAGATGCACGGGGGTTTGCTCACCGGCTCTGCTCCCCAACTTGCAATTCTTGACTCCCTACACATTATTTAATTGCCCTCTCGTTATGTCACTCTCCCATCTCTGGAGCCTGACATCACAAAGGCAGAAGTTGACATCGGTCTCGTCAGTCCTAATTATCTTGATGCAGCTGCGTCGTTACCTATACTCCCTTTTCTCGTACCATGCTTGCAGTGTCATTCATAATTATTGTCATATATTGATATATCTCCACTTCAACTGTAAATATATACCAGTTGTCCGCCGCGGTTTCACTCTCGTGCTTCGCCCCCAAATATTATATATATGTTACACTATGGGACGAATTTCACAAAATCCTGCTTAAGGAACCTAAAATACGTACTAGAATTAACCTTCATGCAAAATTCAAAACTAGGGTACTCGTAGTTCCTGATTTTTCATGTTGGGTGAGTGCGTGACCTTTTGATTTTATATAATATGTGCTGCCTGCGACTTACATTTTTATCAAATTTCTGAAAAGGGAATGCGAAAACTCCATACAATATTATAAGAATTGCACGCTTGGGGCCTCTCTCGCTACATTGAAATTGGGAGCCACTGGTGTAGACTAGTAGACTCAATATGTTTAAAAGCTAAGACGCATTTAAGTTTCCTTAGGGTCGATCTTCACCAGACAAGCATATGATCATTCCTCCCTCGCTCTACTAAATTCTGTTGTTGTAAACGTATGAGTTCAAAATAATTACGTGGAATATTTTAATAATGTTTACATCAAGCGAATCAGCTTGATGTAAACAGAAATACAGCATGCGGAACAGTTCGCTCGCCTAGAGCGTTCCTTGGACTCGCTCCTTGGAACGGTCCCATTAATGCGTCCGATTTAAATAGGATTCGCAGAATACATTTTAATTCTTTGTTCTAATTCTCGATTCAAATTCGTAGATATTTAGGTGCACACGTTGTAAACTCTCCCATCTCTGGGTCCGGACATAGTTCTTTGTTCGTTTGCTTTAAACTTTTAAGTTACCGTTTAAGCTTAAAAATGTATCCTAAAGCATATAAAATGATCAATTAATATGTGTAAAAAAATGCATTATTTATGCATTATGCATATTTTTTGCAGTACCGTCATCCAGAACAATGATGAAAATAATTTTTATTCCTAGCAATTTTCGTAATTGCAATGTTCTTCGAAGAAGTGGATGCTTGCGAAGTTTTACTGAAGATATATCATCATCATCATCCTTATCAGCCTTGATGAAGATAACTTAAGAAGGTAGTTGAGCCCCTTTATAACACCATTATTAAGGGGCTCAACTATCTTCTAAAGAGTGATATCTTGATACGCTTTTGCAGATGTTTTGATACATTTTTAACAAAACTATGGCTCGGTCACTCCTTCGTAGCTAACACTCCACCAAAACATCGCTGAAATCTGATAATGCCCACGTTGCACACTGTCGACTAATTGGGAAGCTTTCTTTGAGCTTTAAGCATAAGTACGGTCATTTTGTTTGTTAGAATGTCTTATATATGACAAATTTTCTGTGATCTCCCCTTGGCGTATCGCTTTAGTAGTTATTTCGATTTTACGTATTTATTTTAAATTTATCAGTTTAGAAATGATCAGTGCGTCGCTTATAGGCTGTAGCTCTTAAGTCATCTCTTAAAATAAGCGATGGCATGGTACCAGGTGCTATCCTTATTTCCGGAGATAATATCTTGTGCTTCCGGGCAGGATTTCTTAAAATTCTTTCCCTTGCTACTGAAACAGTAGTAAATATGTTCACCCGGACATTACAACTACTGATGCACCAATAGGCCACCGGCTACTCACAAACCACACGAAACGCAACGCCTAAGATGTTAATTTACGCCGGTTTCATGAGAGCGAGAGGTACCTTTCCTATCTTGCCGGTCTAAATCCACTGCAATGCAGCATAACACTACCTCTTGCAAATTGTGAACACTTTAGAATAAAAACTTTATAGAATAGTCTATATTATACGCTCCATAAATATACCTGATATAAAATATTTTCCCGAGAACATATTCCAGGAAGCTGAGGAGGAACGTAAATATTTGAATGCCCTCGCGTGCGTCTGTCGCTTGTCAAGACGCCAGGCGGTAAGCGACGGAAAATTTTACGGAAATTTTAAACCAGGTCTCCACGTAATCCTCACGTAGTGGCGTCTCGACGTTTATTAATAGGGATGGAGAGAGCAATTTGGGGGAGATTTTAAGAAATGGGACTGCTTTTTGTCATCATGAGTCTGTCGTCAACAGAAGTTAGAGCTGCAGTAAATTAGAAGTGTGAATCATAGACCACTGAGCTCAGCTTCCAGTCGCTGTCAGTCAATGTGTGTATAAATTTGTTCCACCTAACTGGAGAGCATCCTACACAAAACGTGCCAAGATCTGTTCCCATTTAAATCAGATATCAGGGGAATCATCACGTAGCAGCGTCGCGACGATTGTTAATAGGGATGGAGAGAACAATTTGCGGTAGACTTTACAGTCCTGGATATAAACTTACAGAATCATTTGTTACTCGGTACCGACTCTATTCGCTGCCAGCACTTTCTGTATATCCAGCTTAAAAACGTCCTGCAATACGTTCTCCTGAGCTTGGTCTTTAACGTAAATCTGATGTCATACTAATCCCCATTGCTGACAACGCGACGTTTAATAATAAGGATGGGAAAGCAATTCTCAAAGATTTCTACAATATGCCATGACTTCGTTAATATCTACCAATTGTCAGTAGTACACTTGAGGAAATAGGCGTTCATAATCGTAAGCTATTAACCTCGGCTCCTCCATAAAGCTCAGATTGTGTTGCCAGAAAACATCGTAGTGTACTTTCTCATCCGGTTCTCATTATCAGAAGAAAAAACATTGTATCGTTTTATCGAACATTTTAGGAATGTAAATGATTTACAAGAAATTAGATCGGGAATATCTCCCCTGGCGCCCATTCCTCGCGCTCGCTGAAGTAGAGTCGAGTATGTGAAGTGTTTCAAGTGCCCCCGTTGTACTTGGCGAGGTGATATTTTATCATGTAGCCAATTTAACTTTGTTCACTCGGCCTATCTTTATTATCCGACTGTTTCAGAAGAACGGTAACGTTACTCGAGCGTGTGTGTATTCACGTAGTATTAACCGCCTCGTGGTCTAGTGGTAAGTATGTTCAGCCAGACGTGAGGTCCCATGTTCGAATTCCAGGTGGGACCATAAAGAAGTGTTACTATGATTTTTCAAATTCTAAAAATTATCCAGTTAGGAAGTTAGCGGCATTCATCCCCGTGCCTCGGAGGGTGTGCCCTCTAAAGCACGGGGGGTTAAGCAGTCGGTCCTGTGCCTCACCTCTCACCGATCGTGTCGGATAGCGGTTCCATCGTAATAGGAGAAAGAGCGAATAGGTAGTGCTCTTGCGTCTGTGCAAACACTTGTGCGCTATAATAATATAATAGACGACACCAACATTATCTATGTATGTGAAGTATTTTAGTATTTTCTTTGTACTTGGCGAGGTGATATTTTGTCACTCTATAGCATTGATTTACAAAAACATCAGGACACACACAGTCAGCATATCAAAAAAATCTGTATAAAAGAAGTGCTCAATATAAATTATGCACTTTGTAACATCAACTTTATATTATGCGCGTAAGGTTGACTTTGCAAAAAGTATATTTAAATTCTGCACTTCTTTCAAATATAGTCTTCTTTCTAAAATAACTTGGACCATTGGTGGGGAGGAGAAGAAATGTGTCTATGGTCTTCGGTAATCATCAGAAGGCTTTGAAAAAATCATGTGCAGTTGACTTTGCAAAAAAATATCTTTATGTTATTTCATTGCGGAAACGTGTATATTGTATTTTTGAATTCTTGAAATCAATGTATTATAATAAATTCTACTTTATAAGCTTAGAATAGAGAAAGAAGGAGCGCAATATTTTTTGTGAGTTTTTAAGTATTTATAAAAAAAAAAAGATTCGGGAAGGTCGGCGAAATAATCTTTTTCTGCGACTATCACCTCATCTTAGGTCGAAAATTTCGAGCCACCCAAATGTTTTTTTAAATTTGGAAATAAATGGTAATCTGAGGGGGCTAAATCCGGCGAATAAGGTGGGTGGACATGGATTACAGACATTATTTCAACCGAAGTGTGAACATGTGCATTGTCTTGATGAAACAAAATTTTCTTACGCAACGTTCCCGGCCTTTTTTCTTTTCTTTCTTTCCGGAGTCTTCGTAAAAGGTTACAATAATAACTAGAATTTATAGTTTGCCCTTTCGGCAAATAATCTACAAAAATAATGCCCTTCGCATCCCAAAAAACAGAAGCCATGACTTTGTTAGTCGACAAAACAACCTTAGCCTTTTTCAGTGTAGGAGAGTCTGATCTTCTCCACTGTTTTGATTGTTGCTTTGATTCAGGAGTATGGCGGTGAACCCAGCTTTCATCCACGGTAACAAATCTAGACAGAAAGTCTTCGGGATCAGTCTCAAAAAGTTCCAAACAGTCTCGCGAAATTGTGTATTGAACTCGTTTTTGTTCGTCTGAAAGCAACCTCGGGACCCAGCGAGCAGAAACCTTATGGAACTCCAACTCTTCCGTTATTATGCATTTCACCCGGCCATAACTAATGTTTGTTATCTCAGTTATCTTACCAATGGTCAAACGTCGGTCACCCAGTACGAGATCACAAATTTTTCTTTCGTGGTAGAGGATGTAGGCCTTCCACTCCTAGGATCATCTTTAATGCTCTCACGACCGCGCTTACACTCAGCTATCCACTTCTTGACACTGGAATACGATGGAGCAGACTCCCCCAAAGTGCTCACCATATCTTGATGGATGTCTTTTGGTGATAGGCCTTTTTATTGAGGTACTTAATGACTGCGCGGTGTTCAATTTTCTCCATTATTGAAAATTGCGTCAGATTGCTTCAAACAAGTAATCACAGAAAATTTATATTGGGCAGTATCGGAATGAAACTGCGCACAATAAACTAATATGACACATGCGAACAAATGACGGTATATTTAAAAAGATATCATAGCTCCATGTAGGTTAAGCCACGGACTTTTAGATCCACCCTAGTATAAAAATATGGGCGGAATCTTTTGATGTGACCAGCTCGCGCTTTTATAGTATAAGGGGGCAAATTAGCAGTCAGAGAATCGGAGCTTTTTGAAGATTATCATTGCCCATGAACAGACGTCCGCAGAGCCACCGGCTACTCTTCACTGTCCTTATGCGATGGTATCGAGTAGGCGGGAGGAACCTTCCCAATAGTGCTATCCCAATTCATAAACAATGGCACTACTAAAATGTTTAACAAAACAAAAACATTTTTTTATGAACTATAAAATAAATACTTAGAACTTTCATTAAAGCTTTACAAGCATCCACTTCTACGAAGGATATTATATTATACTAAGAAAATTGCTAAGAATATTTTATTCTCAGCAATTTTCGTTATTATTATATTAATTTTCGTTATTTTCATCATCGTTCTGGATCGCGGTGCTACAAAAAATACACACTTTTTACACATACTAATTGATTATTTTATATATTTTAAGATACATTATCAAGCTTTGTTAAGCTTGATAATGTATCTTATCAAGCTTAACAAAGCTTGATAATCTGTTTAAGCAAACGGACAAAGAACTATTTCTGGCCAAAACACTTATTTTCATAGTTTAGTGTAAACAAAATTTGTTTACAACCTTTGCATCTAGAATTAGTACAAAGAATTAGAATTCATTCTGCGTACCCTGTTTAAATCAGACGCATTGATGAGACTGTCCCAAGGAGCGAGGAAGTCGAAACGCTCTAGGTGAGCGAACTGTTTCGCATGCTGTAGTTCTGTTTACATCAATCTGATCCGCTTATGTAAACATTTTGATCAAACGTTTTGAAATCATGCACGCTTACAACAAAAGAATTTAGTTGAGCGAGGGAGGAACGAGCATATTCCAGTCTAGTAATCTATACTAAGAAAAATTCAAATCCGTTTTCAAATATATTGCGAAAACTAGTCTACACAAGTGACTCCCAATTCAATTTTTCTTTGTAGCAAAAAAGGCCTCTAGCGTGCAATCTATAATAATATAGTATGAAGTTTTCGCAGACCTTTTTCAAAAATTTAATAAAAACGTAAGCCGCGGTCAGCATACAACAACAACAACAACAACACATCTTCACGCCAGTTCCCTAACGGGTTAGGCAGAGAAAACGAAGTTCCGTATGTTGTGATCCTTACATACCTGCTTTGCATCCTCCATTTTCATAACTCTCTTCATACAAACACGCCGGTTTCGAAGACTCCGAACAACACATTCGGACAGTACCCGACCAACTTGATCGTGATATTTTAGTATGGGTCTTCCCCGGTACCTACATCCTACCACATTCGCATTGTATATCTGTTTCGTTAACCTGACATCCATCATTCTTTCTATGTGTTCGAACTTCCTTAACGTTCCATTTACTCTGTTTCCTGCACACACTCTTCTTTCAACTTTCCATCCCTGCTAAATACACAACCAAGATATACAAATTCATTCACTTGTTCTAGCGTTACATCGTCGACCATAATTCTTACGTCCGTTCTGGTTACTTCCCTTTCAAATACTAAAACCTAAGTTTTCTTCACATTCATGTGTAAGCCCATATTTTCGCAGTCATCTCTCATAATTGTGATTAGTGATTGTAGCTCAGATGGAGTCAAAGTACAGCATCGTCTGCATAAAACAGGCAGTTCACCAATAAATCACCCATTCTCATTTCTACATTCAATTCTCCTTCCTAAATTCTCTGGAGACACTTATCCAGATATAAGATAAACAGGCGAGCTGACACCACACAACCCAGCTTAACGCAGGCCGCATGTAACTATATAGCAGTGAAAGGTCATTCAGTCAATACGAAATGTCAGAAACTACTAGGAGTTTAAAATTTTCCATGAAGGTTAATTCTAGCACGTATATTTGGCTCCCTAGACAGGATTTTGTGAACATAATGTTGCGTATTTGGGTGCGAAACATGAGAGTGAAACCGCGGAGGACTGCTGGTATATATTTACAATTGAATGGAAGGTACAAATATTTAATATATGGCAATAATCAAGAATGACATTGAGGATAAGTATTTTTGAATTTCATTTATAATGTAAACAATCTGATAATAATTTCTGTTGCGATGTAATTTACTCAACAGGGAATGAACATATAATTAAAATTAATAATAAAAATATTATGAATACGTACATAGTTCCCGGGACAGTGAAATACGAGGCCTGTGTGTTCTTTTGTGATATATTTGCAGTAAATGTGTCTGAAGGACGGTCATATTTTTCAAGCGTAAGCATTTGTTTGTTCTTAGGCACGCACTACTGCCCAAATGATCGAAAATTGTATTAGGTGTCATGAAATTCGCATTGATTTGAGTGACACTGGGTAAAAAGTATATTAGTAATCGTGTATTTTTCTGTTCAATTTAATGTTAGGTTATATGTATATCATATACAAGCAGTTGCTCGTTGCTGCACCCGGCACGGCCAGTAATAATGTACGGAGTATCACGGCTTCATCTTGTGTTGATGTTGTTGGCGGGTGAGGCTCTTGAAAACTTCGTAGCCACCCGTCTGAATTGTTCTTTAAAAGGTGGCCTAAGGAATGTTCTATTCCCAGTATGGTTTTCGGACTAACATGCCAATTCTGCACATACTCTGGCGCTTATGATCGATGACACAATGGTGAAGATGGAATGTCGAAAAGAGCTGGTGGACATGATTGAACTGATGGATGTCGCCCTCGCCTTCAACAGCTTCCCCCACCGTGCGAAAAGGAAGCTCTCTATAGTCTGCAGGATAAGCAACCGGTAGGGCTATCTATAGCGACGCCGACTCGAGTGCAGTATCCCACAGCAATCGGTCCTGAGGCCATGACTTCTACGAGTTCTGCTATTGGGTCCTGTAAGGTTACCTTCAACCTGGTACGAGATGTCGTTTGATACGCGGATGATAGCCCCGTAATGTCCTGAGGGCAAAAATTGAGGCAGGCAAACAGAGGCAACGTGGACGAGTGGTTCTGATGGTCAGTCGCATTCTTTATGCGATATTTTAGGGCGACGGGTTACGATGAAAAAAAGTGAAGCCCTGCTTCCTGAGCGTCCGAGCCTCGTGAGTCTTCTCTCGGATGAGGGACCGTGTACGACACAGACCGTTATTCGGTTTTATGGACTAATGCCTACTCCAAGAAATGATTGGTTAAGCTTCTTTATATTGCGTCCCTGCATCTGATCAATTTACCAATGGCCTCTAACGGTATACGCATGCCACTAGGTGAGAGTGTCCTCACGCGCCCTGTCATTAACAATTCCAAACATCTCTGCAAAGGTAGCTGATGACACCCGCGGTAGTTTTAGTGGTCCACTATTACGGGGGGTGGAGCATGGTCCCAGCAGACTCAAGGTAGGTCCGGAGGAAGCTCACACAAAATAGTAGTAGTAGTTGAGTAAACGAAAGAAACATCTTTACATTTTCTTCTTGCGTTTTTCCAATTTGTAGTACGGAACTCTATAACATAATTTGTATCTGTATTATTATACGTAAAATATAATGTTCAAGTGGTCACAAGGTGAGCCAATGCTGAGTTTGGGAGCAATTTCCGAAGTCCACTTAATGTAATGTTGCTTTCATAATTTGTAATGTTTGCTAATGTGTGTTTACGTAAATTAATACATTATTTCTTTTATTCTTGCATAATATATTTTGTGTTGTCGGGTTGAAGATATTTACCATTTTGTCAACTAAAAAACACAGCTGTTTCTTTCATGGATTTGGGCAATCGTATATAGTAATGGTAAAGCAACAATTTTCTAGGTACAAATATTTAATAAATGCTAAAATTTGTATATATGTTATTACTTCACACGTAATGGGTACGTGGATGTACATTACAATTTGGAGTAATAATATAAAAAAGAAAATATTTCCTGAAAACAGAAATGGTACTTTAGTGTAGATTTTATGGCAGGTGAAACCGTGGGCACGCGTTCTATTTATTAAATTGTGATACAATTATGTAAGTTAGTTTACCTCTGTCTAAATTTTAAAAACATTATTAGTCGTGGTGGTGGTGAAGTTTTCGCAACCGGCGTGTTTGTATGACATAATTGCGTCGTGGTGTAGAGGGAAGCATGTTCAGCCACATACGTTAGCCCGGGGGCTCATCTTCCGAGTTCAAAGATTATTTTTTTTTCAAATTGTAACAAGTGTCCAGAGTTAGAAAATTGACGGTGTTACAACCCTGCGCTTGGGGGAGTAAGTTAAGCCGTCGGTTTTGCGCCCAATTTCTCTCTGGTCGTGTCGGATTACCGTCCCAACGGAATAGGAGAATTAGGGAATAGCATAGCAGGTGGTTCTTCTTAAAAGTGATGGTCGCTGTAGACGATATACGGCTAGGACGACATTATAATGAATTAATACTTTATTTGCAAAAAGACACTGAGCCATAAACATAAGAAAAAAAATATTAAAAACCTACAATACAGAAAGGAGTACAAATTAGTGATTTTGGCAACAGTGTGTTATACAAAACGGTGGGACCTTAGCTATAGTCAGTTCCTAAGATCTGGCATTGATTTTCAGGGCTGCATTTAGTTCTTTTCCCCTGGCGGTAATATTATTTTTTATACGTACGAAGAGGATAATGAAAGTGGACGAGGCAAGGCAGGTCGCTAGGTTTAAGGATCGTAGTATGTGGCGCTCGTTTCTTTCTGCCGATCCCAATTCTGAACTGGCTTGAAAATGTGTTTTTGTGTTGTTGTTATAATATCCGTTCAAGATAATATAAATAATAAGGTCCGAAATTCAGAAATCCGCAAGAGAAGCTACCCTGGAACCTAAACACCGACATAGCTTGGAGAATCAGCAAGCTGAAGTGGCAATGGGTAGGCCAAATTACTCGCGGAACCGATAACCGTTGGAAAAGAAATGTTCTCGAGTGGCGTCCCGCACTGGAAGACGGAGTGAGGGACGGCCTCCCACCCGATGGACTGACGACTTGATTAAGGTGGCGGGGAGCCGCTGAATGTAAGTGGCTCGTGGCCGTGACCTGTGGCGCCCTGTGGGGGAGGCTGTGTCCAGCAGTGGACGTCCTCCGGCTGATGACGACGAAGACGATTATGATGATAACATAAATAATTAATTGAGGTTAACGTTTAATTAGGGTCCTTATAATTTATCACGTGTTAGTCCACAAACAAATCATTAGTACTAACGGTATCTCATACTAAAGTGACAATTCGCAAGAACCTGCGTATTCGAAAGAACATGCGTATACCCTTGGACCTGTGAATTTGCAGGAACCTGCGTATTCCCAAGAACCTGTGTAATACCATGAAATTAAAATGAAGAGATTAAAGACCACATTCATTAATCCCTTCATTTTAAGGCTTCACTAGGCAAGGCAGGTTGTTAGGTTTAAGGATCGTGATATATGGCGCTTCATTGATTCTGCCTACCCAAATTAGGATCTGACGTGAATATCTTTTGTTGTTATAAATATCCATACAAGGATCTCACAAATAATCTATTGAGATTAACGTATAATTTGTTGTCTTAATGTTGTTATATAGTTGTCTTATAATTAGTTGTCTTATATTTGTTATATATAAGATTAATTTATCACGCGTTACTTCACAAAGAAATCATTAGTACTAACGGTATCTCATACTAGCCTGACCTGAACCTGCGTATTCCCTAGAACCTGAATATTCGCAAGAAAGTGAACGCTTGCAGCAACTTAAATACATACGTATCAAGCTTAAGAGGCAGTGCCATTCCGAATTGCAGCTGGGGACGACATTGAATAAGGTACGCCTTAAAATGACAGTTTTTTTTCGCGTTGCATGCCTTGTAAATTTCCAGGGGCCATTAAGTGGAAGGCAGGAGCACAATGTCTACGTAGCCTGGGTGTTAGTACTGGTGGTCATTATTGCAACAGAAGATTATACAATTCGATGTTTTTACGCAACGAATAACGAATGATTGACCTCCCATTTATCCTGTTATCGTCATTCATTTTTGTTATTAATGCATAGACGACATTTTAGTGATGACACGCAGGTGCGAAAGCGAAAACACTATACACAGACTAATAGTGTTAGGGAGATAGACCATGACAGCTACGTTTCTTCATTTTTAAATTTTGCTTATAAGTTAAATAAAGTGAACTTTATTCTGATGTATAAAGGACTAAAATAGAAATATTAAAATTTAATTATGTGTTATGAATTATTACCAACATCAAATAATGGAAATTCATTTTAGATTTTAGTCTTTGCTCAACGTCATTTTTACTCTTTATATTTTCTTGTAGTCTGATGCTACATTTTGGTAACGATTTCGAACTTTATGCATTTGGAATACTGGCGATTTTAACACGACGCGACATTCTATAACAGAAAACGAGATATTGTTGTACTAATCATTATTCGTTTGACGAATTACAAAAGCAATAATTGTTATGGAGTTATTATTAGTCTTATTAATGACTAAGTAATGTTGGTACCCTTACTATACTAAAATTGTTAATTAGTATTAATCGATAATGCGGTCTAATCTATAGCTGCGCACAGTCTGTTTGGTAGGCAGTATTTTGAAGTTATATCGTACTGACACGAAAGCAAAGAAAGTAAATATCGAAAACAACATTTTGCTGTATAACACTACGGTAAAGAATTTAAAATTACAACGGATTAAACAACATGCATAATAATTATTATTCATCATATTATTCCAAAACAGCACAATAACGAGAACTAATACGTTTATACCACCACGAACAACAGGATAACAGTTTACGATAATTGTTGCTTATAAGTAAGACTATTGAAATTCGTAGATCATTGTAATAATGAAAATATAAACAAGACGCGTTCTTTACTCGATCACACATTTTTCATAGTAAAGAAAATTGATGACATTTAACCTATTGGTTGAAAAGTTAATAGACAACTTATTCTTATACAATTATTTTGTTTTATTTCTTATACCTCTTTGATTAAGATTATCAATGTACCTACTATTCCAACAAACAACGGTATAATTCTTTATTGACACGTAGCCGTTATTGCCATCTCTACGCGTTAGTAATCACCAAAATCTCCGAGTTCTCGTTTGTACTCCACTAGAAAACTCCTTCCGTCTTTATTCGCAACACGTGACGTTATTCTTGACATCGTCGAATCTCTCAATAGATACGCAGTACACTAACTGTGATAATATTTGACTTTTATTAGTATATACTAGCTTTTGCCCGTGGGCTTGTTTACGTAAAATAAAGGACAGCATTTTACGATTAAAGGCTTAGGAGTTATTCCAACTATAACTAATATTTTACACATGTTTACGGAATCACTATGAGTATAATCTCTACTAATAATATTAAGCCGAAGATTTTGTACATTATTTTGAGTAGTCCTTTTATCGAGGAAGGATTTAGGCTGTACACCATGACGCTACGACTAATAGGAACGGAGTTATTTCTACCAAATATAACATACAAAAGCAACATACTCTTGTTTGCATGGTGTATGACAGTACATCCTCCCATACAACGGAATTGGGTCGGCACGAGCGGCGAGGTACCACTCGCTCACATGATGCCGCCCTAAAAAGGCACCTACGGTGTCGCGTTTCGTGTGGTTTGTGAGTAGCCGGTTGTCATGTTCATGTGCGTCGGTAGTCGTTGAAAAGCTCCGAAATAACGTTTGTCCCCTATACTATATATATACTATATACATTGGTTATAATAGATGAATAGGATCTCTTACTGCAAAAGGTTTCCTCTAATCAAACTTGTAGCTTCAGAGATTAGCATTCTACAATATGCAATTTGTTTCGTTGCATATATGTCTTGATATTTATATTTTGTGTCTTGTGATGATAGCTGTGACACCTGATGCCCGCGATAGATGTACAATATCCAGCACGGCCCCAAAGGCTATGCGGTGAGGACACCCAGGTTGTGTACCTCTGGGACATGTTATAGCTTCCCATTATACACGTAATACTATCCATCTGGAGTCTATCACCCCTGAGCCCCTTTTTTTGTTGACGCGGGAAAACGCATTTACGGGCCTTCAACCCTGGGTGGGATCCAGTTGTGTGTGGGGCTCGCGGCTCATTATAGTGCTGAATATTATTTTTAGGGGAAAAACCAACACGAGTGCCATCAGTACAGTCTTTGATGAGGTGCCCCGGAACAACAGATCATCAAGGCATCTCGATGGTCAGTCTGTCTGTAAGTCCCTTACGATGCCACCTCCACTGATGAGGTTGTCTGGCACCACAGAACAATCCCACCAACTTTGGGACAGTGTAAAGGGGTGAGGTTCGCATCCTCGCCCCTTGCCCCGTACGTATAAGCGCCGCCTCCTTTACCTCTATTGTCCCCTCTTCTAATAAAAGGGGTTGTACCCCTCCACCAGAGCAGCCACCTCCTCGGTTCACCCAAGGGGTCTGGATTCATACCTACTGAGCCCTACCGCCACGACAAGGATTGAACCGTGGCGGGATCCCCTTGGGTCTTAACATAGCCCACCGTATGTTACTATGTAATATTAATAGTCGGTTACGTAGGACTTATTGTCTCTGTTGTTGTGAACTTGCTTTGTTTGTAATCGTTAAGACTAAGCGCTTAGCTAAGATACTCCATAAATCTCTAGCTCGCTCGACATGTAATGATAAAAAACTTATATACTTAATTTTCCTGTTCGATTATACAATTTGTAACACACATAGGTACGGAATACAGATGCTAAGAGGAAAACGTAAACTATAACAATAATTATAGAAATTGATCTATAAACTAGACCGATTTGGTAGTCAGTTGGCAGGTATTTCTAGAATATAAATGTTCTAATGTGTATTATACTATATAAAGAACTTTTAGACCGGTTCTAGTATATATACGAAACTTAACTGGAAAACAAACTATAAATTTTGGAGTCGCGGGTTCCGGTTTGAAGTAATGGTCAAGTGTCAAAATGGGAAACTCCGATTTGTACTGAGAAATTGTTTTTTTTAGCTTAACATATTTATTTAATAAAAATAATTTCTTTCTGTAAACATTGCTGTCATCTAATAGGAAGGTCTTAATGAAAATATTCTGTACTGCTTCCTGAGGAAAAATCTTTTTATCACGTTGAAAATTGTCCAAATGACGAAGAGACTGTAGTCGGGAGGAACAAGGTCTAGCAAATACTGAGGCTGAATGGTTTCTGATTGCAGTTCCCGTAGAGTTAAAACTGTTTCTCGTATTGTATGAGGTCTCGCGTTACCATGGATCAATAATAATGAAGTTTGATTCATGAGTCGGTGCTTTTTCACTTGCAGTTTTGCTATAAATATTCTGAGTTTGGCACAGTAGAAATCTGCCGTTCTTGCTTGACCAGATCAGTGAAATTTATAGGGAATAAAACCCACGTTGAGACCATGAATCAGCCGTTTAGCACAGCCATTGCGTTTTAATTAATTTATTAAGCTTTGTTTAAGACACTGTTGCGGCTTTTAATCTAGGGTCAGCCAATTTATTATTCGCTTGCGGTTATCGTGTAGAAACCACTTTTCATCATGTCATGTCACAATTCGATTTAATATTCTTTCATTTCTGTATCGATTCAACAAAGCAACAAGTTTTAACACGTGTTCCTTCCTGCAGATCAGTCAATTCATGAGGCATCCATTTTTCATACTTCTATGTATTATTGATTTCAAATGTGCCAATATTCTTGGTAAGGTAACGTTGATCCATGCCGCAAATTCATGTATAGTTTGGCTCTGTTTGGCTTCCACATGCGCACGGTCTTCCAGGTGATTCGTTCTTCAAATCAAAGTTTCCATCACAAAAGCGATTAAACCAATCACATTCCGTATTAATTAGCAGCACCATATTCAAAAGCCACATTGATATTGCGAGCTGCTGCGTTAGTGCCGCGTCGGTAATCCTATTCAAAAATCATTGAAATTTTCGAAATATCCATTGTGTTCGTCTAATAATAATTAAAAAAAACTGAAGGTCAACAATTGCATACTTCACATTATTTAACTGCACATTTTAAAAAAAATGAACTTAATACGTGCTCTATGCTCTATAAAGCTACTCTCAGTAATCTCAAACTCTGAGGGTTATCTGTCAAATCAAAGCGCCCGCTACATTTTTTCTTTACTTTATTTCAGGTAGAACGCTACCATTAAACTACTAGACCGACACTGGAAGGTTTTTTTAATGAGATATGTTTGTTGTCGCCAATGTGTTGATATAACGATTACACTGAAATATTAAATGAAGTATTTATTGAAATATTACAGCACAATTCATTTGAAAACTACGAGTGTAATTATAACATTATAACAGTAATGTAATGTAAAGTAGACAAAATCGTACACATTGTAAATCATCGAAATCTTCATTTGTACACAATTTTCGCCACGATTTGTTTATACACAATTTTCAACATTAATACCAAGATCAGCTGTGTACATAATTAATAAAAATTTAGCACATAAAATTAAAAATTAAGCAAAAAATATCTTTTTAATTAATCAATTGGTCCAAACATGTTATATTGTCAGATTGACTTTCAGTAACAATTTTTTCACGCCTATAGAACTTCTGAAAAGTGTTGGCGGACCGCCAATGCCCTCGTGCTAAGATATCATATCGAGGGGATGATTTTCGAGCCAGCTCTTAGAGGCCACAGAAGATCTCGTACTACCAGGCGTTGCAGATATAACAGCTTCTTTGAATATGGTTTTCACCCAACCTGCAGTGACTGTGTATGATGCTGACTTCGCCACTCCTAATAATAAGTTGTTTGACTTAGAGTTGTTACGTTTGTTCGTCAATAAAAAAACAGTCTTTTCTGTCCATAACAAAAGATATAATTTAGGGTTAGTATGATTTGGAAGTAGTTTTCACCCAGATTGCCTATGCTTATTATTATCAGTTTTGGAACCGACCCTGGGCCAAATATTTAAACTGTCGTGGGAACTTATGCAATATTGAGGATCTTCATCAAGTAAAGTCAAGTCCTTTATGAGTCTGCCTGAACAAAGTAAAAGCAATGTTGTCATATAACGACATACTTGAAAAATATTGTCAAAATTAATCGCATAACTGTTCAGAAATAAAGTAATGGGTATTTTAATGATATTGATTTCAAAATATGTTTGACCAAAACATGATTACTTAATTTACTGGATGTTTCTGCGTTACATAGGCTTGAAACAACTGATTTATGCAAGACTATTGTACTGTATGACAATTTGTGTTTCAAATATATATATATATGATAAGAACAGACCTGTAGGGTTTCTCGTGTCAACGTCATTGTTTCTGGACCATATGGTCCAACGCTTCGTATATTTTCTGTGTTGATTTTCTGCACGATTGTTTTAACAACAACACTTATTCTGTGTTCCACGACTCTACCGCAGATGTCCACCCCCATACTTCCGAACTTCGAGAACCATGTTCTCGACATTCTGGGGTGGTCGACCCGTGGATTGGTCACTTAGGTATTTGGGGAGATTTCTCAGCGTTTAGGGAGGCTGCTAGATCTGCGCGCCAAAACACCTTCTTCCATCGGGGTACTACAATCAGGAATATTCCAGTCGCTTGATTTAGATGTATCAACAATTGTGTCCAAAATGGTGGCGGGAACACCCACGCTAGCGGGTAATTCTAAGTAGCACTGAATGCGTCGTGATACAAAGCTTTTTTTGTCTCTTAGGTTCCGCGTTACGTAATTGTAAACTACATGCGCGGTCCTTGATGCATTTATGTCTATTACACTTTGCGAACAATATGTCCACACATGCTGACAGTAGACGCCATTCCGGAGATACCTTTGAGAAAAGACTTTGTTCCTCCTTCCGCTTCGCAGATAAGCTAATGCAGTCTGGTTGTCGCACTGTATAAGCACCGAGCTGCGATGAATCAGACTTGCCTAAGTTTGAAAGGCATAAAATATAGCCAACATTTCTTTTTGATTGCAGTGGAGAAATTTCTCTTCCCGTGACTATATCCCCACGAGGGTTTGGTCGTTTAATTGTGCGCTACAAGCTATGTCTAGAGCATCCGTTACCAGACAGTTTTTTGGTGGCGGATTTTTTTTTTTTGGTGGAATTAGCGTCGATAGCCGACAGTTCTGTTTCCACCAGATCAGTTCTTTCGTTATTTGTAATGTTAATGGGTATGTTTTTGACGACATCTTTGGTAACGAGTTCATGAAGATCATCAACTGTCGATTATTGAGTCTGCCCCGAGGAACAACAAAACTTGCAAAATTTGGAAGTCCCAGCATTATTTGTAAATCTTTTAGGGTTACTTTTTGTGAGCTTAGCAAAATATTCGATTTCGCAACGATTACACTTATTTTCTCTACTGGCAGGCATTTTTGATTGTCCCAAGGTTACCACAACATTCCTAAGTAAATGATTTCTCTTTGCGGATAGAGAACGGATATTTCCAAATTTACAATCCAAACTCGTATGAAAGTGTTTGAATTACGAGTTTTACGTGTCTGCGAAGCACGTGTGCATATTGTTACTTGTAGTACTTGGGGGCTTTAGTGCACCCCCTTATAATTTGCCGTGTCGCCCGATTGGGCGCCTAATACGTATGTGGGTGGCTCCTCGGAGTTCCTGCCTTTCAGACAATCTGCGGTGGCATGATCTCCCAGACACCGGGGGCGTCTATAACAGTTACGGGCTGAGTTCCCGTAGTAATTGACACCGATGACATTATCCCGGTGCCTTCCTTTTGCTCGCTGGTTCTAAAGACCGTGGAAATTCGTGAAGTTATATGTGCAGACAGTTTTGACAATATACATTGCTTTGCTTTCGGGAGTCAAGGTCAATATTATTAATGATAATGTTATATCTCACACTAATTGGGTTGCCGCCTTGTTTTGTGTGGTGTATGTTCTGGGGGTGTCGGGAATGTTCTGCTCTGAACTAAAAACTGTCGAGGTAGACAAGAATTCTCATATTTCTGTTTTGACGCAACATTTGAGTTAACCAATTGGTTAGAATGGAAAAGATTGTCGGCGCCGTACATAACCCGAATTTCAAACAATTCTTGGTTGTAGATGAGGCACAGGAAGCGTCTTTGCGAATTTATTATTGGCGTGTGAAAAAGGCTTGTGATAAGTCTATCTTGCATATCCAATCTTGGGGTTGGAGGAAATCGGGGATGCGATACATATTTATTATATGAAATGGTTTGATAACCACATACTTGTTTAGGGCTTTTGGATTGAAAATGAAACGAGCCGAACCATCTTACTTCGGCACCAGAAACATTGGGGATATAGAACTGGAAGATCTCTGAGCCGTTTCCAAAACCTTTTGTCGTTTCATTTTCTGAACAATTTTCGTCATCTCTGGCGATATTGGTGTATAAAACGGGCCTTTCTTTAAGTTTGGATGAATAAGTGGTGGCTTTTGATAAAATGGATTTCGATACCCCTGAATAGATCTCAGAACAATTGTTGCGGCTCCCATTTCCTCCCATTTAGAGTAGAAATTTTTTAACTGACCTGCTTGAAATGTCCCGTAATCATTGTCTTGTTCTCTGAGTAGCTCTAGGGGGCCTGAAGCGGCTTGTTTCTTTACCAATGGGTCTTTAACTTTGCTCGTAATTGTCTCACGGCGCATTTCAATAGTTTCGGCTGATGGCAACATACAAGTTGTAAAAAATTTGAAGGGACCTTATGAAGATCACCTTTGTGGAAGAGCTAATACTTAAATTGACATAGTCAATGCTAGTTTATTTTGCCCAAGGTAGCAGGTTACGAATGTCAGTTTGTAAAGATTATTTTTGTTTTAGCATGCAATCTTATCGCAGCATAGGATCCTGTATTTGCCACCTGACGTAAGGTATCATACATTTTCACCTCTTCGTTTGTTTCTAATTCTATGAAAAAATATTTTTTTGAGTTTCCGAATATCTAACATCTGACCATGAGTTGCTACCTAGTCGCTGAACTTCATCAAGCATTTTTAGAAAATATTCAGGGGTTTTAGCCACAGTAGGCTTCTTTAGTTTTGTTTCAAGTTTAAAGGTAAATTCGGAGCTATGGTGATTGTCAAAATATTCCCTTCTTAAGTGACGTCATTATGTTCGTACAGGAGTCCACTTACTTCCGAACAGATAGGTATCGCATCATCGCAATTATTCTCAAAATGACCCGACTGTTAGGTAATGAAATCTGTTAAAACATGTTTCAAATTACTCACATCTTCCACAAGTTTACCGGCTACAAATTCTGACCGCCGTGTATTCTTGCTGCGGCGGTTACGGCGGCGCGAACGGCTCCTCTTAGGGAAGGCACTCGAATTGCTGCTGGAACTGTTGTTACTTTTCCTATCGCTGTAGCTAGGCTTGCTCCGAGAATGCTTCCGAGATGCTAGGGCCCGTCTTCTCCAAAAGAGCGTTTGCTTCCATATCTCTATAATATAAAAACAACTAAATTAAAGAAAGATCCTCAAAGAATATGCTAAAAACTCTATAAAAACTTTACAACTCTTAACATCTTAATTATAATTCTTCGTAATCGTCAAATAGTATTAAATATCTTGATTATAATAGGGCTTAATTAAATTTAAAATTCGAACAAAATTTTTTAAATAAATATGTTCACGTACTTATTTCCAATTTACGAGTAACGAACGACACAAGTGGATGAATATGTATTCATATTTCAAGTGAAGATATATTTCTTAATTATTTAAGTAGACAAATCACCTTTCAGGGTGTATTTAAATGTTGTATTTTTATGCAATATCACATAAAAACAAAGAAATTTGAAAAAACTTACTTTCTACTATTCTTAACCAATTATTTCAAGTATGGTATCTAGATCAAATAATATATGAAATTTAAAAAAGAATACTTACTTTTTGTCCTTTGATTCACTTGAATTAATATATTTTAATATAATAATATAATGTAATAACTAATTTCACTGTAACATAACGGTCGACAAAACCAGAGTATGTGCGCACAAGTAGCATCGACAGTGAACGAAACGCCAATGAACCCAAAATGGCGTAGTTTGCTTAAGCAAACCTAAAAAATGGCGCGCGGTCATCCAGTGTCACCACTGGACCGGAAGGTAATCGTATAGAATTGGTAAAAGGAAATCAAATTCGATGGAAACGGAGTCGCTCTCTCATTAATAAAGCTTCCAGTGACGGTCTAGTAGTTTAATATTTTTATTATAGAAATCCAACATATAGACACAAAGGTCGATGACCTAGGCGGGATTCGACCTCTGGCGTAGCACGCGGATTAACCGACCGACTGACTCGGCTGGTAACGACCAACTGAGCCAGTCGGTCGTGAAATTTATTGTATAATGAAACCTCATTATCGTATTAATAAGATAGTATAGTTTATACACTTTGTCTTCCAATTAGGTCTATCAAATAAAATGATAGCGAAACCGCGGAGCACAGCTAGTAGACTTGCATAATGTAATGAACATCAAATAGCAACTTGACAATTTAGTAATAACCTGTGATGGTGGCCTAAAAGCTTCTAAACATATAGTCCACGGGGCGGTGAGGTGTGCTTAGTCACGTCAACGCTAAGACCTACATATAATGGAATAGAATTAATTTTATTTGCGTTACGCATACATGGCTTAAAAGGAAAAAAACAAACGAGTAATCGGAGCCTTTCAGCAACTACCGACGCACATGAATAGCCATATAATTAATATTCCGATGCGTTGCCCACCACCCTTACCCAAATGGGCCACCGACTACTCCCAAACCGTAAGAAACTCGACCATAGACGCCACTTTGCGGCGGTAGCAAGTGAGCGAGAGCTAGCTCCCTAATCGTGGCGGCACTATTCCGTTGCATAGGAATTTGTAGTGTCATGCACCATGCTTGGCACTACCTCCCTCTATGCAGCATGGCACTACCTGTTACCAATTAGGGTGTCCTTTAATACTATAAAAAAACCAAGAGCCAAAACCAGATATGAAACTATAATTTTTATTATTTACACACTTGTGGTAATGACCATTATACGAGCTGATAAGAGTTAGACACCGTTTACATAACTTGATTTATTGCGTTTGCATTATGCATAATTAAGTAAATACCTATTAATGAGGATTTGAATCCTTTTGCTTTTCATTAAGCTTAGGCACTCACTAGGCTACTAACTGTTAACAACTAACTTGGCGCCCAGAACCTTTTTTTTAAATAAAATAGTCATCTTTAAATAGTCAATCGGTCGTATTGTGTTAGCTAGGATTTAAGTCACTGGGCTCTAGAAGGCATCGCATCGGCATATGTGGATGTTCATGGTATTAGTAAAAAAGGCTCTATTAGAAAATTACTCTTTGCCGCGCTGATGTCGCTAACACTTCGTACTCTTTTGTCAGACTTCGAAGCAGCCATGGAAATAACAGACCAGATAAGCGGTCCCTTGAGATTGGTAATGCAGTTGTCACGATGTTTTGGAGTTGCGGCTCTCAAATTTAACTATTCTAAGAATACGATTTGTTTATCCAACAGACTATTGATAATTAGCTGTATATCAGTCGCAGTTATATGTAAGTACCTTATTTGTTTAATTTCTAGTAATATTATAACGCTGAAAAGTTTGTTTGGCTGAATGCCGTAATCTCAGGAATTACTAGTCCGATTTGAAAAATTGTTTCGATGTTAGGTAGCCCGTTTACCGACAAAAGTTATAAGTTATGAACTGTTAAGCTGTAATAAATAGCAGCGGAGCATGCGGGTTACGCGAGTGAAATTTCATAAAAAATGTTAAGGTAACATTAACAAACAATACATAAGTAAGAATAGGTGAGATGTTTTTTAGGAAGAGGTAGTGCCATGCTGCATTGGAGGAGATAGTGACATGCATAGTGCTTGACACTACATCCCCCAATGCAACGGAACTGGGCTAGCAGGACCAGGGCGGTATCTCTCGCTCACATAATACCGCCGTAAAGTGACACCTTCAGTGTCGTGTTTGGTGCGGTTTGTGAATAGAATAGAAGGAGGGAAACGCATCAGCATAGAAATTAATTGTTAATGTTCATGGGCGTCTGTAGTCGTAGGAAGTCTCCGACTCGTTTCCCCCTGTTGTATGAAAAAAGATGTATCGAGAATTTGTACACAAACTGACAGCACCATACTGTTTCACCCGCGTAATGATGATACTATTGCCGATATATAGCCTATAACTTTCCTCGTGAACCTAGATAACAATAATTATTTTAATTTGTTATTATTTTCATTTTAGGTGGAATTATGATAAGTTCTTCAACACTTGAGGAAATAATTATGAATAGATATTCTACTATAAATTACACCGTATTTGCTCGAAGGGATGCTGTGAATATACTGACAGCGGCATTGTCAAACATATTATTTTTGTACGGCACGTTTGGTGGAATGCGAAGAATTAAGTTTCTGCTTAAATATTTGGACAAAATGAATAAGGTTATTATTGTAATTATACACATATACAAGTGGCTCGCGACCGTCTTCAGTGGAGAGGCGTAAGTCCATGAATGATGATGATGAGATATACAGAGTTGAGTTTGATATGAAAGCGTTTAGCGGCGTTAGGAACTCGTAACACTTTCCGTGTTGTAAATTCGCGCCAGCAAACATGTTACTCGCAACACGCAGCCAGCACGTAGCTTGCGCAGCATGACTACGCGCTGGCACGAGTGCTACGTATAGCATACTGAAATAGCTTTATGTATTTACTTCCATTGGCAGTCGCTATGACTGGCTGTTGCTTTTTAACTTCCACCTATGACGCCTATTTTTTTTCTAACCGTCGCTTGCCGTGCACGTGCATGTACTACGTCAAAGTGAAGACTTTTAATAAAAGATAGTACTATGCTACATTCCATCTGAACTGGCACTACCGTGTCCTCACGCACATAACATGACTGGAAAGTGACAGCTATAGTGTTGCGTTTAGTGTAGTTGACAACATTGTGTCTCTGAGCGTCGGTACCCATATATTATCAAAAATACATGCTACGTATTAGCATATAGTATAGATGTAGTAGATTATTATTATGTTAATACGTAAAACAAAAACCATTTTTGCTAAAATTACGTAGACCGAACAGAATTATATTTGGCACACTCATAGTTTACGCGTATTGTGATAAATTATGTGTAAGATCAATGACTCAGAAAAATACCAACATATATAGTGAGCGTCTAAAAACCGTCCATATAAAAGATGTGCAACTGTCAAATTATGTGCTCTGTAAAAACGACTTAAACACATTCGCGTAAGAATGTGTTTAAGTCCTTGAAATGTCAAGGGAACATGTTTAAATTTTGCACGCTATTTAAATTGGATCTTCATTGTGAAAACGACTAAGGTTATACACGCTAGGTTGACATTGCAAAAAATATGCTTGTGTACAATCGAGGAAGTTTTAGTATGGCAATGTAGTATGAAATCGTATTTTTGTAAATCAATAAGTGTAGTGTTAAGATTTTATGCATTAGATTATGTTACTAATTAAATATAACGTTACCCACACTGCGCTACACTATATACATAATGTTAAAACTTCTGTATTACACAAATGGTGACACTATCGAACAAACTATGATTTACGGCATTTAGTTTCATTATACACCTAATAGGCTTACAATTAAGCTGTACTTGAAATCGCATGTTTTTTTTTTATATATCAAATTTCAATCTTTGGGATATTACTGGTAGTTATAAATATACAAGCTTCGACATGGCTTGCCTCGGATAAAAAATTCGAAGTCATATTCTATCCTCATACTTTATAAAAGTAACTCTATATAAATTGGAGAATAATATGAAATTATAAAATTATTAAAACATTTATTTTTATTATTTTTCTTATCTTATGTTTAAATTTTACTGATGATTACTTTTAGATAAAAAAAAATAAGAAAATTTTTCTTACGGTCCTTAAATTATTTATTAATAATGTTATTTCTTTCTAGTTCCTCAAAATGACGGACAGTTCTTATATCGGCCTGATTCAAAACACAACTTATAATACATTACTTGTGGTATGTTTGTTACTATGGCGCTGGATTATTAATTTGTCGGATTTGTTTTTTCTAAATGATAGGAATGGTATGTAACACATTTTCACACATTACATTAAAACTTCATTTGTATTGAGGGCAAACGACAACTACCGACGAGACGCCCATAGACATCTGAGTTATTGTCATATAGATGTGTGATCTCGTTTGCTTCCAATGGTCCACCGGCATCTCATGCGAAATGTGACATCTTTTCTCTTTTCTATACTTTGCTATCCCGACATTTCAGAAGCTTCGCAGCTACCATGGTCACGGGGTCTTCTTCAGAAACGTTGGGATTGTAAAATATTTAAATAAACCGTGATAAAATCCTTAAAGTATTTTTATTATAATGTGTAACGTTTGCGTAAGCCTAAGAAATCATTTATCGCAGTTAAATTCCAATGATGTCTGTTACAGTAGTAGGTATAGTCATGAGCCTGTTAAATACGTTACAATATACTGCCATTCGGCTGATGCTGCTGCAGATTGTGTTTGTTGCCATACAGAACATACATGTGTACAGGGTGATCAACAGACAGCTTGGAATATTACTGCAAGAACTTGGTAAATATGTTCTTTATAGCTGTACCCGCAGCGTTTTTGACGTGGCAACATCTTGTTAATTGATAACGATAAAGTATGACGTCATTGAAACATTCGGGTCATAGTAACGTTCAGAATGGGCGGAGCCTATAACCGATACAGCGTAGCAAGTCGTCTCTCTCACTCAGGGGATGCGTCACAGATCATTTAAAGAACCCTAACGACGTAAAAATAACGTCCGTTATTTGTAAGTACAGATAAGAAGTATATTTGTTATATAGGGGCCCAACAATTAGTTTCGATTTCCGACGCACGCGTAATTATTCGCAGACTTGTTACCCTCCATCTGTCCAATATCCATTACACAAGAAACATGATAGCGTAATCACACTACGGGGGTTTCATATCAGCGAGAGTCGCCTCCCCGGGCATTCTGGTTGAGGCCAGCACACCAGCATTAAAGCATGACACCACATTACAAAAACGCTATCAGCTGTTCTTATGATTTTCTTTAACTCTATGTATCTGATTAGCTCAACGATATACGGGATTGGCCTCGTAATCCTGCTTGTAGCTAAGACATGCAAACATGCATAAGGGTCTCTTTGAGATATCGTATTATCTGTTTCACCATATCGACAAATAATTTTACATATACTGCAATGATCATTAATTAGTTCTGCCCGGTGTTTTGTCGCGCATAATCTTCCCCCAAGGAATCGTTTATTAAACGGAAAACAAAGACGCCGTAGTCGCCGCCGCCAAAAGCGCTATGTATGGGAGGCGAAAGTAAAAACATTTATATTAGTGAACACTCACTAAAATAAACAAACAACTACTCAAATATTGCAAAATTAAAGCTTGCAAAAAAAATTGCAATCGTATATGGACACAAACTGTCGCATTTACGGATACTTCGTCTCCCATAGCAATAGTGTGCATATCAGATTTAGGGAAAATAAATTAAGACCAGTTTGTTTATTTTTTGTTGATTCCAATTATTATAATTATTCTCTTGCCTGTCACTCCAATTTTACACTGAAGAAAAGTCTCACACACTGTACATTCATACACTATACATACATTCCGTCTTATACACACCAATCTCTCATTAAAACACAACAAAATTATCTCAGCCGGGGGACTTTAAACTGTCATGTATAAAATGGTCATCCAGCGATCTAGTATTTCTAAAGAAGGGTTCCGTTGAGATGTAGAACTGTGCATTAATAATATTAAATCAGATGACATGCATGGGCTTTAATCAATTTAACACACTATTAAACACACATAAAAACAATCTTGGTTTCGTATTTACCAATTTTTCTGAAAACATAGTCAAATTGAATAATCCTTTAGACAACAAAGATTCTTTTCACCCCTCTTTTGAATTTGACGCATCTGACATATTAATTGAGCATTCAAAGACATCTTGAAGTGAAAAACGTATCCTCCGAAAAGCTGATTACCAAAACATTAATATTTTTTTCCTTAATCATGACATGAACAATTGACCAAAGACTGGGAAATCAATCACTCACACGTATCCGATATGGTACAGCCCAGAATTTATAAAGCTTATTAAAGAAAAATCAAAATCATGCACTAACTGGACAAAATATAACAACCATCTTGAGTATTTGTCTTTTTCAAATTTAAGAGTCCGTGTTAAACAGTTACAAGAGTTATGCTACAAATCCTATATTAAGTCATCTGAAAACAATATAAAGACATACCCCAAGTTCTTATATTCTTATATAAAAGCAAAAAGAAAAATTATACCGACATCCCGAACAGAATGATCTCTAACAGCACAGAATTATCTAACGAAAAAGAGATTTGCATAGCTTTCAACCATTTTTTCTGTAAAAAATTCAACACTCCAACACCTAACCTAGGCTCAAGAATTACCACTCATCCCCATGACACACTGTATAATATCTCCCTGACAGAAGACTTCATATTAAATTACTTAAGACCGTCGACATGACCAAGGACCCAGGTCGTGACAAAATACCACCAATTTTTTATGCGAAATGCACATCTCCTATCTGTAGTGTTCAATCGATGCTTTCGTGGAGCACTTTTTCCATCCATCTGGAAGACAGCTCACGTCATTTCAATTCATAACAGAGACTAATTAGCTAACATAGAAAATTAACGTCCTATATCGATTTTCAACGCCCTGAGTAAACTAATGGAAAAGGCAGCTCATGATTACCTCTATACATTCATTTCACGTTACATTCCCCAGCATCAGCGTGGCTTCATCAAGGGTCGGTCCACTAACACTAACCTAGCTATTCTTAATAACAACCTATTGTGTAGTATGGATGGAGGCGGTCAAATAGACGTGATCTACACGGACATAGGAAAAGCTTTCGATCGTGTGGACCACAATATTCTACTGCACAAGCTTCAGAATTTGGGCAAATCTGGAGACTTACTCAGGTGGTCTGAATCCTACCTACGTCATCGATGTCAGGCAGTAGTCGTAGGCGGACATCGATCGGACTTTGTGCAAATCACCTCCGGCGTGCCACATGGTTCGATCGTTGCGCTTTTGCTGTACGCAGCGTACCTTTATGATATTATTTCATGCTTCCATTCCAAATTGCTCATGTATGCGGACGACACGAAAAAATATTATAACAGAAAAATACACTAGAATTGTATACTGCTACAAGAGGATCTTAAAAGGTTCTACGATTATTACTTAGGTAACAAAGTAAGTAACAACGCTAATAAATGCGCGCTATTAACGTTTACACACGCACGCACGCACGCACGCACGCACGTACGCACGCACGCACGCACGCACGCTCACACACACACACACACACACATACACACACAATTCCCATTAGCATATAATAAATCCATAATTGGATGTTTGTTTAAATTAAGTAACAACATTGTATTAAGCTTTAGGGTCTGTGGATTTTGTGCTTAATAAAAATAAAAGAAACGATAAAAATATTTCTGTTTTTCGGTATTGTAATCCATATTTGTCTTAAATTTAATAATAACTTAATCTTGATTACATCCTAAAATGATATGTGGTTTCCCGTGGGATGAATTTAAGTAGGTGAAGTCGCTGGCCACGGCTAATCCAACAGATAATTACTGCTTATGTTAGCTGTGCTACAGGTGAGCGTCGTTGTGTCACAAGGTGGCGAAGTGGCGCTATGATTGAGCGTACTTGTGCTACGAATGAGAGTAGTGGTGTTACAAGTGACCGTATGCAAACTGGGCACGTTTACAGAGTAACTACCAAATAACTTAAAACTAAAAGAGAAAGTGCTACGACAGGACTACAAAAATACTGAATACAACTTAAGACTTAAGATGTTTGTTATGCAATTTAAATATAAATATTTTTAAAGTATAACTTTTTTAGAGGCTTGCTATAGAAAGTGTGAATTTAAAGATGATGTAAATATAATTTTATTAAAGTCTGCATTGAACATTCCTTTGTCAACAATTAACAAAGCTATTGATATGTTGGGGAACAAGGAGAGGGATTATCCAGGTAATCATGTTTAAGTATACCGGATATCTGAAAATTTAACGCAGTCTCTACAGACGCCTTTAACTATCTGCATATCCTTAGATACCTCTTTTTAATCAAAACCTTTCATTCGATTGACTTTCAACTCGAGAAGTACCTAGGCTAAAGTACTTGGGAGTCGTTTTTTTATAATAAAGTGGATAGAATCCCCATCTTCCATAACACACAACTATGAATTGAATATAAATTGATGAATATAAATTGTCCAGTAGATAAAAAGTAAAACAAATTTAACGATCCGCCCCGGCTTCGCCTGTGAATAACGGGTATCAAATTATGCATTAATGTTATATCTTCCTCAGGAATCGACCTATTCAAAGGGTACGTGAAATGGTATATGTACATAAAAATCCGTTCAGAGAACGATCACATACACACAGCTTTATATTTTTATAAAAAAGTAGATAACAAATTTTTATTTGTCTTTGGGGCAGTAGCAAATCTAAGATCTAGGTTGGGTTTGTGAAGGACCTTGATGGGGCGTGGGAATATTTTATTTGTACAATTTTAAACTTTAGTCCACTTGAGTCTCCACACCTTAGCTTAATAAGATTTTCTTGAGAAATTTGAAATCATATAATTCACCTGCGATATGTACAAGTACCTTGTAAGTTATCTAAGCTGTAATCACAAATTTAAAAGCAGCTTGGCAATACGCGTGTATATACCCATTGCACTTTTTCTACACTAACAATATAAAGCTGAAGAGTTTCTCTGTTTGAATGCGATAGTCTCAGAAACTACCGACACGAAATAAAAAATCTTTTTGATATACATAGTCCATTTATCAAGATTGGTCATTGGCTGTATACCATAACGCTACAAAAATTAAGTCCTGGTCCGTGAGGTGATACCAGTGAACTATTAACGTACAAGTTGCATTGGAATCACAGATTAAATAATTGCATAACAACGTATACCCAAGTGTATTACTATAGATGTGTAATGCACACCGCAGAGGCCGTGGAATCGCTAGGTACACTTACGTGTTGATTTGTTTTTCAGATGCAATCATACACGACAATTTTGATATGGCAAAAAATATACGTTTTTTGTTCCAAATATATACTTCGGCTATCGAATCCATGAGAGAACTGAATCGTTTCGCTGATTTCGAGATAGTGATCCAAATGTTATTAAATTCGCTTAATATATGGCGTACTTTAAATTTTCTGGTTGATGACTCGCATTTGACTGGTAGGTATAATTATATAAAATAAAAATACAAACATAAATATAAAGTAGACCTTCTACTTGAATAAGAAATAAATATATTTAAACACACTATTACTTTTCGGTTTAAAGCGCTTTGAAACGTTCTATGATGTTATTCCCGTGAAAATAGATTTTTTTATTTTCCTTTTGAACCTCCACGCTTCGAGATTCTAGGAATTTATTGTGACCATTATAGAATAAAATATGTACGTGTATGTACAAAATTTAAAATATTCATAGAGTATGTATTACGCCTGCTTAAAAAATACCACTTTGGCTTAAAAAAAATGTTTTTCTTAATTTTACTAGATCGGACTGAATCGAAAAACAAATTTGATATTAAAAATTATAGCCTATACCTGATTTGATTTCTTGTAGCCAACATTCATTTTAAGGATAAGAGTCTAATAAGTTTTATAAGTCAGTACGTAATATACGAGGGCTGAATGATAACTGGCCATAATGATGAACTTAAAAAAAGATAAGTATACAAAATTTACTACCTTATCTTTTCGAAAATAGACTGCCAAATTTGAACTTATTCAGGCTGATGGAATTTGTGTGAGTGGACCTAGAACATTCTCTGCCGTAAATTTTCTCAACAATGGAAAGAAAGGAAATTCAGATTAAAGTCAAGCTAGACAGTGTTTCAGATAATGGTGCTTCAGCATTGAGTACAATTTACGCCTGGATAACTGATTTCAAACGTGGAGACAGAGCTGCGAAGGCACCAACAGGTCTGGCCGTCCAAATAAAATTACGAATTCGGACATAATCAACAAGATTGAAAAACCCGTTTTGAATGATCAGTGCTTAAATTTGCGGCAGATAGCGAAAATGGAAAGCATTTCCTCTGAACGCGTCTTTAACTTTTACACCAACATTTGCGAATGAAAAAGCTTGCGTGCCATGGGTGTTTGCTCACTGTTAACCAAAAGTAACGTCGAGTGGACGATTCGGCGTAGTGTTTGGCGCTGTTTAAGCGTGATACTAACAAGCTTTTGCAGCTTTATGTGGCAGTAGGTGAAACATGGATACATCATTATACTCCGGAAACAAGAGTGGACAGTGGAGTGGACCGAGATTGGAAAACCTGCGCCGAGGAAAGTAAAAACGGTTTTATCGGCCGGAAAGGTAATAGCGATTGGTTTTTGGGATGCTTGAGTGATTATTTTAGTGGATTACTTGCAAGGAGGAAAGACAATAAGTGGAGAGTATTGTGTGAGCTTGCTGCAAAAATTTTGTAAAGAAATCTGAAAGAAACGTCGTCATTTAGCCAGAAAGAAAGTTTTATTCTAACACGACAATACACCTGTGCACTCGTCAAGATCTGGCCCCATGTAACTTCTACTTATAATCTCAAGAAATGGGTAGGTGGCCGAAGATCTTAATCAAATGATGAAGTCATTATCACCGTAGACGAGTATTTTGAAGGGGTTGGTGAAAATTCTTTAACAAATTGATGTAATGGCATTGGAGAAGCACCGGACATTGAGGTAGAAGGAAACAACTTCGAAAAATAAAATTGTTTTAAATACATTATTAAATTTTTCTTTGTCGTTTCGGATACTTATCAATTACCCCTCGTATCTTTAATACAAGATAAAATATTTCTCTTTATTTTTTCGATTCAAATTAATAAACGATACAAAGGCTAAAAAACTCTTGAGCGTAGAACTTTATTTCGATATATTGAAAGGACAACAAAAACAAGAAATATTAACAAACATACATAAACACTTTATAATATTACTAGGATAACCCAATCGTTAATTAAATTCTTCAATTTTGTCGACAGCGCATACGGTGTCAAGATATATTTATATAGTCGTTGAAATCATTTGGACGTTCGAACACGTGATCAACATGCTTATAGTAATCGAGCCTCATTATCAAATCGAGATAGAGGCAAGTATAAAAGTATCTTGCTAGTTTTACCGCTGTTTATTTTTATTTATTTTTTAGTTTTTCCATACCATAAAAGAAAAGACGAAGTAATATCAGAAACATACTTCTGGACATGTAAAGTAAAGAATATTTACAGCCAATACAGCGTCAGCATAACTACTTGCGATAGTAACGAGTAAGCGAGAAATATGACGGCAGTTGCGCCGGCGCAATTCTGCTACAAACCAGCAATGACACTCCTCAATGATGAGGAACCAAGTGACACCTCTTACTACCCTTATTTCCTACTATTATTTCTTATAGATTTTTTTGCTTAGAGGACATAGGAACAGTCAGAGCTTTTTAGTGTCTACCACCTATAACAACCGCAAATATAAAAGCGTCCTTTTTCAACCCATTCACCAATGGGTCACCAGCTACTCACAAGCTGCACGAAACGTAATAGCATAGCCGTCATTTTACGACTACACTAGGTGAGCGAGAGGTACTTACCTGCATGGTATCTTATACTAAATGTCTATCTTCTCTCTCGTTGATGTTTAGATTTTTGTGGGGGTAATTTTGTGAAACGACAATAACAGGAGGACAGGAAGCCAAAAAAGTGGCCCATTGAGGGGCAGGTGAAATGGACAGCAACGCATCAGCACAGTTATTATGCTGATGTTAATGGGCGTTGGTAGTTGTAGAAGGGCTCCGATTTCTCGTTTGTCCTTCAATACTAAAAGAAACATATTTGTTTTAATATAAAATTAATCGAATAAATATTTTATTGTGGGTCTGTTCCATCATTAGATACGTAAAACGAAGGTTTTAGTGAGTGAGATGTTCGGCACAGTCAGGGAGGACGATCCCATGTGGATGGAACTGAATCTGTTTTATCTTCAACTGTCCCATGACAAGTATGCTCATCAAGCTGCCACCATCTTTTATCTCGATCGGTCGCTGGTTTTAAAGGTAATATCAAAAATGAATCTGTGATACTTTCTATGTAATGTCATGCTTACCTTATAATACTAACGATTTGCGTTGGCTTTGTCTATGAATAATAAGGAAATCAATCTATCCATGAGTGAAAATTGCATGTAAATCCACTAAGAAGATTTAGATCGATTACATTCAGGTAGCTTTTGAGGACTTCGTATTATTTTTTTATATATAAGAAGGTTATAAAAGGGAAGGATGAAATTCTACACTGCCGATAGTATGGATTGTTTTAGGAACTCCAAATTATCATGGCGTTTAGAGCAAGTGCAATAGAATTGACCGTAAAGCATAATCCAGCGGATTTAGGTTGGAACTAGATGAAGGGTAGTCTTAAGATTTGATTAAATCCGGAACATTCATTTTAACCAAGATTGGGTGGATCGAGCAATATGATCTGGTCCCGAATCTTGCTAGAAGCAGCATACTTGGTTATTGAAAATGGTGGCCTTAGCTACCTTCTCAAGACTTATATCTTGAAACACTTGTGGCGGTATTATGATACCTTTTTCACAAAAATATGGCTGAGTCACCTCATAGCTAACACCCCACCAAACCATCACTGAAATCGGATAGTGCCCACATTCAAACGTTGCTCAATTGTAAAAAATGTCTCATCCGTGTACAAGATTTTATTTGTAACGTTCGTAACCTTTCAGTAATTGTATTGATTAAACCACATCATCATTCATCTTTTATTTCAGTTAAGAAATGACCAGGGCGTCTCTTATGGGGTGTAAGTCCTCAGTCATCTTTTAAATTACGTCACATGTTTCTAGGTGCTATCTTCATTTCCCGCTACAAATCTTTTGCTTTCGGGCAGGATTTCTTCTAATGATTTTCCTTACTGCTTTGACCACCTTTCTCGTACGAACACGACATGGACGGCCAGATCTTCCTCTGTCAGAGGAAGTATCATTGTACCTATTAGTAGCCCGGTACACAAACATTTGAAAAACTCCAAGTGCAGTACTCAAGCAGCAAGAACATTTGAAAAAGTCCAGTTTAAAAATTGCATTTGGCTGCATACCTACTTTGTGTAATGCAATCGCAGCGATTCTGTTCACTTTATCGCCGGACTTTTAATATCGCAAAATATTTGTACAATATCTTAGCGCCAAAAAGAGAAAACACCATGGACAATCGTATAAAAATGACAGATTCCAAATTCAAATGTAATATTTTGAATTTTTAATTGTAACAGTATTTATGGCCGGACTGAGTAGGTTATTCACTTACATTTATTTAGTAATTATTCATTACAATGTAATACAATGTACAAAATAATAGTGCAATGATTGATTGTTAAGTAAATGTTTGTTCTATTTCATTCCATTTTTGGGAAAACTTTACAGGAAAATAAATGTTTTTGTTTGTTTTAGATAGTCAGCGGGCTTGTCACATATTTAGTAACGTGGATAGACTTAACGGATTAGTACACGCCGACTAGTTTCATGTGGTTATTTAGTAGGAGGACTTGCTTTAGGGTGATGAAGTATGAAGTTATGATTACAGGTGCATCAGAGTTAACATTAATTCCAAATCCCACTAGAATAGCACGTGAGTGGAATTAAAGTTTGCAGAGTTGGACGGCACAAATAAAAATGTACAATAGAGAAATTTTATACTTATTGAATTAGGCCGACTAATTTTGTGACCGAGACCTATGGGAAGGCCTATGTCCAGCGGAGGACGTCAGGTCGTTCGGCTGATGACTTAGGCGCCGTGTTTTCTTTAAAGGGAACATATTCGCGTAAAGTACCGAGCGCTATCGAGATACCTTGATGATTTGCATCTCATTAATGGCGGCATTAAAGGAGCTAGCGCGCACGGTAGGCCCAGCTCCACCACCTATGGCAGTTTAGGCCTGGATTATGCCAGGAGGGTGCCAGCAACGTAGAGGCTTGAGAATCCCACACTGCCTCCCTGGGCCTCCATGCTCAGGCTCGAAACGTGAGCCTGAACGCCTTGGCTACCTGGGGATGGAGACAGTCCATCACCACCTTAAGACAGTAAAGCCAGTTTTATTTTTCTGACAGAAGCGCAGATCCCTTCTCCGGCTGATTCTTCTTAACATACCTACCCCGACGGCGACGAAGATCATTAACACCTAGGAAATGCAAGCGCACGACCGAGAAAGGACGGGTGGAGCTTGCAGGTGTTTTACAAATAACAATAGACAAACATACATTACTTTTGTTCATTTGGTAATTTGTAGTCGTAAACCTCCTACAAAACTTATTGTGTAATGTCAACCAACCTGATACCTCTCTTTCTCATGTTAGGGTCGCAAAATATCAAAAAGACGGAGAAAAGTGCCACCTTTCATGTGATTCGTAAGTTTAGGTTGGGCCCTTAGATATAAGGGGAGAAGAAGGACAAAACATCTATAACATAAATATACTGATGTCTAAAGACGCGGAAAGTCATCAAATTGCTCGTTTTACCTCTTTATGGGAAAAACCCAGTATGTCGGTTTTTAGGGAGATGTTTTTAAATCATACCGGTGTGGTGATGATAAAGAAACCCACTGCATTATCCTTAACGACAGTAACTAGACAATTTTGGTCACTAAATGCAAATTCGCTTGAAGATTTGATTTTGCCTTTGTTTTCCTTATATAAATGTATACACCTGTAACCTGTTTCGAGTTTATTTATGATTCGAGCAGACTTTTTGTGTTCAGTGTGTTCTATCATGGCATTCAAAGTGGCATTCGCAATGAAATATCTATTTTGCTTTATTTTTACGATTTCATCATGTTCTTGTGTCGAGAAATTCAGTCAGCGAGCAAGAAATTTTAGTGTTGAACTTTTACATCACACAGAAAAAAATAAGACTGAAGAAGTTGTTATATCTCCTTTCGGTATATGGAGCCTTATGACGAGCATAGCTTTTGGTGCGGCTGGTAACAGTAGCTCTCAATTATCCAGAGCGCCTTTCCTACCAAGTGACCACATCAATATCATCAATGACTGTCAAAACTTCACAAAGACTGTATCCTATATGTATGTATGTATGTAAAGATCCGACGTCTGAGGGTATAACATTGACGAGCAAGAATTTCGTGTTTACCGTCCAAGGGCCTACAATTGATTCAATATATGAAAAGAATCTAGATCTAGATATCGGTAATAAATCCGTAATATCCGTAATAAAGAAGCTTAATTTTAAGGAACCAGGTTTAGTGAAACGGACGAATGATTTTATTCAAGGGTCCGGTGCGAGAGTATCAAACGTTTTAAGACCTACTAATTTTAATCAATCAACAATGATGTTAAGCAACGTTGTTACATTTAAAGGGCTTTGGGCATCGTCCTTTAACCAATCAGATACAGCAATAGAGTCGTTCTACTCCAACCAGGCGTCGTTCTACTTTAACCAATCAGATACAGCAATAGAGTCGTTCTACTCCAACCAGTCGTCGTTCTACTTTAACCAATCAGATACAGCAATAGAGTCGTTCTACTCCAGCCAGTCGTCGTTCTACTTTAACCAATCAGATACAGCAATAGAGTCGTTCTACTCCAACCAGTCGTCGTTCTACTTTAACCAATCAGATACAGCAATAGAGTCGTTCTACTATGAAAGTAGGAACAAATTGGGTGGTGTTCATATGATGTATCAAAGAGTCGATTGGCCGTACACAAATATGCGTGATCTGAACTCTCTCATTCTTGAACTACCCTATGGAAATGAGGATAAATATTGCATGTTCGTCATGTTACCGTACCACAAGATAAAGGTCACCGATGTTTATGAAAAGCTAGAAAGGACAACATTCCGCGACATATTTCGGAAAGTACAAAGAGACGTTGAAGAATATGGATTGGAGGAAATCGACGTGAAATTACCACGATTTAGAATATCTACGAATGTAGTTTTGAATAGGTCACTTATTGAGATGGGCGTGTACGATATATTTGATACAAAGTTGGCGAATTTCATCCACATGGCTAAAGAGGAATTATATGTTTCTGATGTTGTACATGTAGCAGAGATAGAAGTCACAGAGTCTATATTCTATTCTCTAACAGAATCGGCCATTTATTTATTTTGTCATGGAGGAACCAACCGCCACGGTTATAATGGGAGGAATTTATTCCAAGCCCTCTGTGTTTTAATATGGGAATAGTACAAATGTTAATCCAATGTGTAATAAGAATGTTATTTACCTTACGTTATGTCTCAATGTTATTTACCTTACTCTTCCGAAACGGGTTTACAATTTTTACGAAACTCAGTAGGTCTGAGAATCCGCTACTATGTATTTTTCACAGTGTCAAGGGTCCCCATTCCCCTAAGTGATAAGGGTTGCTAACCCTTGTCACTTAGGGGTATGGAAAATACCACCCAAAAACCCAGCCCAAGTGATATATAAAAATATAATTATTTTATTTTATTTATTTAGATACTCAAACAACATTATAATCAATATATTTAGGTCAAAAGTTGTTAAACAAAGTGCAATAACTTCAAATAACATGTCTTCATATAACATTGACATTAAAATAATGTACCGTCGATCTTATATACCGAAGTTGAACATACAGCGACGCTACCGTTCTCACCAAAATAACTAAAATATCGCATGATACGCATGACCGCTATCATTCTGACATTTAATGGTATTCAAATAGGTCAATGCTAGAAAAAAATTTATACGTGAATTGCGCATGCGCGATAACATTAAATTTAGTTCTTTGGGAATATGTGGCAGCATTGATGTGCTTCGAGCCCCATTTTCGATTTCGTCCATAGAAATCAATATATAGTATGTATATAGTATCCCGTGCTAGGGAGGTTGATACTACTCCTTAGGAGAATAGGACGTTGGTTTGTCCTAGTCAAATTATATTCACAGACTCTCTTATCTTTTACAACTATATCTTTTTCTACAATTCCTATAACACATCGCACACTATCTAATCTAACTATTACTTATTGTTAACGGTACGGCCCATCTTGTACGGCCCATCTTTAGGTGCACATCTGTGAACCTAAAGCTTACAATAACTCTACTATCTCTTATTTTACAACTTAAAATTATACCCTAAAATCATATCTTAAACAATTTTTTTTTATTATTCTACATCATATTATATACTTCAGATCAATGACATAAAAAACAATTGACGTAGGACATTGGAAACAATAAATTATTATAAAAAGGGACTGGGCCAGTATAAAAGAAAAGAGAGAATAAAGATGTCACGTGTCTTCGGTGTTACGTTTTGTGAGAAGAAGTGATCCATTAGTGGGGAGGAGAAAACATCAGTATTGTAATTATGCGGATGTTCATAGGCGTACCAGTCGTAAAAAAGGCACCGATCGCTTATTTGCCCCTATACTATAAAAAGCTATTCGTACTAGGAGGTCTTCCTGTGGGTCTTTAAGACAAATATATTTTTTTCTTTCGTCTAATTTGTCCTGCGTGAACTAAATTCTATATTGTAAGAGAATTGAGAAAGGAAGTATTGTGAATAAATTAGGGAATTAAAAATTATATAAATAGACTAAGTGAAAATATATGCGTCGTGTTTGTAACAATTGTGCACTGAAAGTTTAAACAAGATTTGCGTGGATTGAGACAGGGAACATCATCTCAGACAATTTATCTGTATACGTTCTAAATCATTTACGTGAACTTTTCTATTGGGAATGTATATCCAAAGAGTTTTATTACTATTGAACGTACCCTCTGTAGCTTTAATAATTCCTATAGAACTGGGGTGTAAGAGATTCACATCTTTTTCTGAATATCGAAAAAGTGCCATAGATACTACAGTACTCGAGCATGAAGCTAAAAAACCGCACGAAACACCATAGTTTTGCGTCTTTTTTCGGCCTACCTCAGCGGTCGTGCCAGCCCCACCCCCTCCCCCCAATATCCATATTATGATAGACCAAAATTAAGATGTTATTTTTCTGTTTGTGAATATGTAAAAATAATGTTCCTAAAATTTTACCTGATATATTTTTGAAATTATTACTCAGACTGGGCGACCGCTACGGCCGCACATGTGACGTATCCGGGGTATTTGACCTAAACTTTGAAGAAAACGCTTATATTGATTTCATGCAGTGGACATATTTTCAAAAAAAAAGTTACGAAATTCGGTGAAGTTTAGTATGTGCTTATGACACATCTACGCTTCATTGTTTTATTGGTTAAATAATAGTATTACCTACAGTGTCCTGAAAATATACAATATCCTACAACTCGCGTTGTGGAGATTACATAACAAGTAATAATGTAATATTAAATTGAAAAACATAAAACCTGTCTGCTTTTCTCTGCTCACCATTGGCAATTGCGGAAAAATACCGCAATAACTATTGATGATATATCGTGTTGCTTGAAAAGAAAAAAAATCTTAGCACAATTGGTAAAATTTTGCTAATGCACATGGATATCCTCAAGTATAAAATAGAAACTCCTCTATATTTAACAGAAACTTAAAATTTCGTAGGAATCAACAACTTTCGGTTATTCACATTTAATATATTTGATGGAGTGTACTGTCACTTCTTGATGGAAATTCATATTATAACTTAAATAAAAAATATATTATTTATACTATTTCCATAAATTTATTTATATATTAATAATTTATCAATATATGTATTTTAATTACTTAAATAAAAAAGAGTTAGAGTTAGAGTTGTGGAAATAGTGTAAACAAATATTTTTTTATTTAAGTTATTCTCATTTAAATTTGTTCAAGTAACTCCTATAATATCACTACGGATAGCATGGAAACTGAATGTATATGTATAGTTGTATGTTTGCTCTACAAATGTCCGAGCTTGGCTCGGTAAACACCCGCTCTCATATTTTACGTAAGCTCCCGCTAAAACTATTCAGCTATTTCATCTGTCAGCCCGCGGTAACGTCTTGACGTGACCGAACACCCAAACTATCCGGTTTATTCCTGTATATTTTTGTTTCCTTGTCGCCTTGGTGTGTGCATTTGCATTTAGATAGCTTCAACCTTTCTGGTAAGAAAGTATTCTAATTTACGTATACTTTATGAGCCCAATTGTATGTTCTTTTCTTGGGTGTGGTTGGTTTTTGGTGCATCAATTACCAGCCGAAATAGCATACTTTTCACAACCCAGAATAATCCCCTGGATCTGCTTACTTACTTCTTTTCCAGATGCGTTGCGATCATTTTCTCCCATCCTATAGGCTCCATATACCAGCTGCTCACACAACAACCAAAACACATAATGCCCGACAGCACAACGCCCGTGAGCATGATAGGAAGGAATGTATGCTTCAAGAGGGTATCGGGATAGAATTCATTCGGTGAGGAAGCGCTATAGCAGGCTCTGTAAGAGGCCAAGCGCCGTCTAGTAGCAGACGTGAGTAACTATGCAAATCATAATAAAATACACTAAGCTCATAAATGAATAAAGTGTATTGAATTTTATTCAATAATTAATTTTTAATTGAACTCAATTATTTTTTCTGTGGACTAATCACACCACGTTAGCATACCCCTGTGGTAAGTATCGTGAGGACTTGTGTTACATGTACTAGACAACCGATATGTCATCATAATCATCATTATCAGCACCATCATTATCAACTCCAAGACGACCGATCTCCTGCTACTCGCATCCATCCCGGTCCGGCTGCTGCACGGAGATCGTCTTCCACACGGGGTGAACGGTCGACCAACACTTCGTTTTCCTAAACGCGGCCTCCACTCCTGAACCTTACAGGCCCATCTGTCATCTGTTCTTCTGAGTGTGTGACCAGCCCATTGCCACTTCAGCGAAATTATTCGTCGCCTGATATCGGATACTTCAGTGCTCTGTCTCGTTACTTCGTTACGAATTCTGTCGGACATAGAAACACTCAACATAGCACGTTCCCGTTGAGCTACCGCAAACTTGCGCACCAGTCCTAAATTAGGAGGCCATGTCTCGGCCCTATAGGTCTCTGATCGCGCGCATTTATATATACATACTTCATTATCTTGATCGGAGTCTTGATGCAACCCCTGTTACAGCTTATCGAGACCTTTCGGAATTATACTAGTGTGTCCGGTAAAGTGCGTGCGTTCACAGTACAAACCGGCGACGGTGGCCATTTTCTACGAAGATAACCTGCTATTCTTCGTCTGACATACTGACGGATATGACGAAACAATAAGGGTTCCGTTTATTGCCATTTGGCCACGGAACCCTAAAAGAGACGTATCTATTCTTTGAATTTGCAAACTAATTCGCGAGCAAAACCCAGTTTACATTTCAGACGACAATATTAATATCTGTACAAAGTATAATGGGTAACAAACAACAAATGTCGTTATACAAAAGCAGCGGTTCTACTGCTCGACGCGACGGCAGTTTGTCACGCCACGTAAGTGACAATTACTCCGTGGTCGCAACGCTTTGTCATAGTATCCTTAATAATCACGTTACATTTTTCAACGCTCCCGACATTTTGAATATTGCCCGTTCAATCGTTTTGAATTATGAACGTTATTCTATATTTGAAATTGTTTTCGTATAAAATGGGTGTATATAAAAACACTATCTGATATTTTTTTCTCCAAAAAATATATTGACTACTTATTAAATATTCTAACATAACCTTATAAGCAATAATAGTGTACTTATATATAATTTATATTATGTCATAGTATATCTTATGACATAATACAAATTATATATATTGGATTTAGTAAATGTGCAAAATCTGTCAGTAAAAATTATCGCACAATGCCATTGATTTACAAAAATACTAAGAAAAACGATTTTACACTGGACCGGACAAGTATGAACACATGTTTTTTGCAAATTCAACCTAACGCACTTGATTGAAATTTGCTTTTACGAAGTAAATAGTTTTAAATTGTGCACATCTTAAAAGATATTGAACACAGTCCGTGTATCTTATCAAAATAGTACACACTGTATTGATACGCTGAATAAATCGTGGTATTTTTGTTAATCAGTGCACGAAGCTATCCGCGTGGCACTCGTGGCTTACCACCATAAATATCAGAAGAAATACCCACCACTAAATAGACGAATTCGGTCCAATTCGGTCATGATAATGTAGTTAAATTTGTTGCTACAAACACTCACACTGTGATACATCTCTCTTATCTAACGGAGAGAGGGGGAGTGTTGGTCGGTTCCACTTTCTAGTCGCCAAACGAGCACACATAGCAATTTAATGAAGCGGTATTGGACTTTTCTTCGCTTCCACAGCAGAAGTTCAGGTCCTAAAAAGAAGAAAAAGAGACGTATCGTTAATGGCGTATCGATCAAATACTATTTTCAGTCATAAGTGATTTAATGTTAAGTATATAATGAATTTTGATTTCGAAAGTTAATATTCTAAAGTCTGTGCTAAAGTATTTTTAAATTTGTAACTTATTTTTTTAGTTCTTAACGATAAACGAACTGCATCATCATTATTATCAATCCTGGAATGCCTCCCAATCCAAATGAATCCTTCTATCGGCTTCCTTCTCGAGTTATATCTACCTATATATGCCCAAGGTAGACGTATTCGTCTACGACTTTGATAGTAGCACTATCAACGTTACCCGGCCTAGGGGAACGTGTTCGTTGAACATGAACTTGTTCGACAGAATTCGTAACGAAGTCATAAGGCAGGGAAATAAAATATCCGATATCACGCGACGAAGAGCAGATGGCAGATGGGCCAGTAAGGTTCCGGAGTGGAGGCCGCGTTTAGGAAAACGAAGTGGTGATCGACCGTTCACCAGGTGGAAAGACTATCTCCGTGCAGTAGCCGATCCGGGATGGATGCGGGTAGCAAGAGATCAGTCGTCTTGGCGTTCATTGAGGGGGACCTATGTTCAGGTTGACTCTGTTTTTCCAGTACTTGGCGCAAGCTCAGTGCTGGGATCGTAGTGTTACTACTATCGTTTGATAGCTCTTTGGAAGGCGGACTTTTGTGTGCAAAAACTTTTTTTCTGGTGCGGTGTCGGGTTCCAGAGATATTCATATTTTTGTGACTCGGCTCTTATGCTAGGAAAATTTAGTAAGTCGTCGATGTAGACTTGTCCTGGTTTAACCGTGCGGTCCCGGGGTAGGGTGTATAGGCGACTTGCTTGTGGCTTATTTTTTGTCTTCTTTTTTCTTTTGGTGTTGTTTCGCGTTTCGTGGTTGTGTGTGTGTCTGTGTTAGACGTGCGTGGTGCGATTTCCGCTGTTTGTTTACATCAAATTTCAATTTGGTGAAACTTCTGCGGGAATTGTGTTTGGTATTTTTATTTTATTCCTTATTGTTTTGGTTGCATTTTTGTCTTTTTTGACGGGAAAATGTCATGGGTTTCGGGGGGGAGGGAAGGGTTCGTCGAGGGGTAGAGGCGGGGGTCGTCATGGGGATACCGACGGAGACATTGAGGTGCTGGAGGACTTGTCGTCTTTGGCGTCACTGTCCGAGGCGGAGTTAGGACGCAAGCGCCTTTAACTGAAGGCTCCGACGGAGATTCTGGCTCCGATGATGGAGGACGGCTCGGTGGCGATTGTGGTGCGGCCTGGAGCCGGCCCCCCTGCGTAGTCAATGCGAGGGGCCGCGGGTACGTGGCGGCGTTTCGGGGAAAATGGCGTTCGTGGGGGTATACTTCTCTCCAAACCGCAACCTGGCGGCCCTAGAACGGTTTCTCTCGAAGTTCTGGGGCCGCTTATTAGCGGCCCCAGAACTTCGAGGCAACCAGCCCCCTTGCAGGTGTTCGTGGCCGGGGACCTCAATGCCAAGTCCACGGTTTGGGGTAGCCCGATCACGAACACGAAAAGGTGGAAGGTGGAGAAGTGGGCGTTAGCTGCCGGACTATCCCTCCTCAAAATAAGGGCAGTCCAGACCTGCGTGCGATGGTCGGGAGGTTCCATGGTTAACGTCATGTTCGCCACGCCGGCCATCGCACGCAGAGTGGAGGGGTGGAGGGTGGAGACGGAGGTGGAGACACTCTCGGGCCACCGCTACATACGGTTCGGGGTATCTCCGACTTCCGTGCGTCCGACGTCATCGTCGTCGTCGCCGCTGTTGGAGTTAGGGGTGGACGAGGCAGCTTGTCGGCTCTGTGACGCATTTACTGCAGTGTGTAGAGCGGCCATACCACTCGCGAAGAGTCCGCCCCAGCGGTGGGCGCTCTATTGGTGGACGGCCGAATAATGCGACCTCTGGGCCATCTGTAACGGGGCCAGGAGGCAGTACACCCGGAGCAGGCGGAGACGCCCCCCGGACGTCGCCAGGGACAACAGGTAGCGCAGAATCTACGTGGAAAAGGTGAAGATCCTGCAGCAGGCCACTTGCCGAGCCAAGGAGGAGGCCCAGCTGGAGCTCGTAAGGGATCTCGAGAGGGATCCCTGGGGCCAACCGTACAAGTGGGCGCGGAACAAGCTCCGCGCCCCGTCGGCCTCCATCACGGAGGTGCTCCAGCCTTACTGCGAGAGATAAGGGTCATCTGCGCTCTGCGCAGAGGGTCATCGCAGTGAGGTCGATTCGGGGGTACCGTACGATATCGTGGGCTGCAGCGACAGCCCTAGCCGGCGATCCCCCGTGGGAACTTGTGGCGGAGGTTCTTACCGAGAGCTGCTCCTATATCTTGGATAGGAGAGCTCTCGGCCTGAGCCCCACGTATGACGAGATCCTACGGATTCGCCTGTTAGGGCATGTGCCGTTAATGCAGAGGTGGGGGGAGGACCTGGCAGCTCGAGACCATGGGGATGGAGGTGGAAGCTGTGGCCTGTAGTCTCACAGATAAAATCCGGGAGGCACAGGTCCCGGCGATCGTCACCACGCTGGTCGAGGCGCACCTTCAGAGTGACCTCCCTCCCAACCTCCTGTCTGATCTCAGGAGTAATTGAGGAGGTTCCGGATCCGGACCCGCTTCCCGCTGATCAAGGCCAACCCCAATCGACTCGCTGAGGACGCCCCTGCAAGGGCGAGGGACTGTCAAGGGGCCGACACATTCCTCTACGCCCTGAACAGATGACTCAGCTGGCCGAAGACCACGATCAGCCCACTCACCGACTGAAACGGCCAACGCCTGCAACGCCCAGACACGAGCTGACATGTACGCCAACCACATACAAACACAATTCACACCGCACCCAGCAGCTCCAGTCGCCGCCGAGCACCACGAGCACGTAGAGGGCCGCGTCCGAGAGCTTCTTTCGAGCTCGCCTCCGCCGCTGGGCAGGGGGGATTTCATCTCCCCAGCCGAGCTGCGGAAGGTTACCCTTCGCCTCCCGAGACGCAAAGCAACAGACCCCGACAACATCCCCCCCACAGCACTGGTGATGATGCCGTGGCGCACAGCCGTGGCTCTCACCGGGATAGCTAACGGCGTTCTCCGCATGTCCCACTTTCTGGACATCTGGAATGAAGGTAGAATCGTCGTCCTCCCGAAGCCGGGCAAGCCTCGGCACCTGCCCGGAAGCTACCGGCCGATCACGCTGCTGTCGCACGTGGCCAAGTTGTTCGAGCGGCTACTGCTCCGGAGACTGAAGGTGTACGTCCCAATAAGGGAGGAGCAGTTCGGCTTCCGGAGCGGCCACTCGACCACACTGCAGTTGGCACGGGTGCTCCATCACTTGGCCACAGAGATGAACAAAGGAAGACACTCCGTCGGAGTCTTTCTCGAC
>JAFELO010000836.1:806954-819957 GCA_017140195.1 Eumaeus atala
TACCTATTCGTCAGCACGAGGCGCAGCATGCCGGGATGGTTAAAGCTGGGCGGCCAGGAGTTGTCTTGGAGGTCCCCGGTCATGTATGGGCTCGCAGGTTGATCGAGCGATCAACCAGGCGAGGGCAGACATACCGCGCCTTACTGCGACCAGTACTCGCATCCGAGCTTTCACTACGTACGAAACTGGGGATATACAAGACATACATCCGATCGCGGTTCACTTTCGCTTCCCCGGCATGGTGTGCGCTCACCTCTTCGAGCCAGAGTAAGTGCCTGCAAGCTCAGCAGAGCATATCCCTGCGGGTCATCACGGGGGCCGGCCGCTACGTCCGGAACGAACCCACATCGCACTCGGACATCACCACATTTCACCACTCACCACACCTGCAGGCCAGTAGACCTCCGCACCTCGGTGTGCAATAACCCACTAACATCAGTGAGTTGTCCCCATCACCGAGGGGACAGTTGCCCTCGCGAACAGACCCGGGTCATGAGGTTCGCCTCGATACCCGTAATCCTCGCAGGCCTCCCCAGGCCAGAAAGATGACCCACGGACGGACGGCAGACAGACCTACTTCGTATTTTACAATAGGTGTTAGTAATGTTAAAGTGTAAAAGCTTATTATACCGGGGTTAAGCTGTTTGTTAATTCACAGGTGTACCAGCGCGTGAGTAATGAAAATTTTGAGCGAAAGCTCCCGCTATAATATGCAATAGCTTACAGCGCTTTAATAAAAGTTTTAGTGAAATAATTTTCACTTGTAAAAACATCCGTGCAACATGGCTCAGCAATATTTATGTTCGGACCGTATACACAACGCTTACGATTAAACATACTTGGCTTATCCGTTTATCGAATGGTATTCCCACTCAGTGTGCAATTTGCTTTGTTGTGCAGACAATTGTGTAACGTACTTATATTAAATTACGTGTTATTTATTAATTATATTATTTAATATACTGAATTCAGTGTCATTATTTTTATAAAATATGTTCACCGCATGAAAGTGATAGAAACTCGCGCGCCCAAAATTCTTACTATCCGGTTACCTAGATGCTTCTACATCTAGCTAACCGAATAGTAAGAATTTCAAGGACTATTTTAGGTCCCTATTTTATACGTGGTCGGATACAAAATCGAGTACTGACTACGCTTCGTGATTTTGTACAGTGTTTTACGAAACAACCTGTATAAAGTTATTCGAATTAAATTCAACTCTTTTCATTTAATGTGTGGATTGATTTACATTATATTGTGGTTACTGGTTCAGCGAATGTTAATGCTAAATTAAGTTGCAATATCGCGTGTGTAATTTAGCCAAGAATTAATATTTTCCTTTTTTTATTCTACATATTTCGTTTTCATTCATGTTTTGTTAACCGTTATCATTATCAGTGGAGTTCTTTGTACATGAATTGCGAATGTCGAACGGTAAGGGTCTCGCCTAAATTATACCAGCATGATATATTTAATATAAGATCGCATTTCTTGTGATCCTATGGATATTTTTAAGGGACAGGGCCAGACCAGAATTAAAAAATGAAAGAATGAATGAAATATTCTTTACTTTTTTTTACAGTTTTTGCAAATGCATCCTTACTTCGTGCCCCCATACTATAAATTTGAATAACTAATAAGACGTGTAGTCGCTAACAGAAGCTTGCACATTTCACATCACACCAAACTTGTGTAGCAGTCCAAAAGAAACGTCTAAAATTTCGCAAAAAATTACGATGTGCAAGAAACTGCCTCTTATTCAATTCGCCGCGGATCCCGAGGCAGTTGTAGTGTTTACCTCGGGCTCCCTGCGCTTACATCAGTGGGTCATTGTGGTTGCTGCTGTAGGTCTTTGTGACACAGAGGTAGCATTAATGGTAAGTCGTGGCAGGTTAAATAAGAATGTGTAAGAAGCACCAAACGTCGTGTATTCATAATTTGTATTGTGAACAAGATACTGAGGCAAAAATATTCAAATTGCTACCATTAAAGAAATACCATACATCGTCTTTCCATAATTTATTTTATGAACAAGATACTAGTGCAGAATTCACCAACTTGCGACATTTAAAGAAACACTACATACCTCTTTATACATACGTCTTTTAATAATTCATTAAAGAATAAGAGACTAAGATAGAATTGTCCAATTTGCTACCTCTAGTTGTACTGTTTTCAACAAATGAAATACACAAACAGATTAAACCATTATAACAGCCAGGAATTTCCAAAGCAAACAGCTAAAGTAATGTAACAATCTCACTAATTGCGGTCCCGTCAATCTCCTAGACAATGGGAACACCTCACTAAGCTCAAACGATAGTGGCTTTCAACAAAAGCTCCTCACCGGTGGTGTCGTATTATGGAAGTCATTTGAACCAACCACGCAACATTCAACACTGTTCAAATAGAATAAGTAGCATTTTCCCGTGCATAATTTACCTTCTATGCAAACAATTTGCGTACTGTTCCTCCGATGAGGCGGTAGTATTGTAGGTGCAATATAAATTGTTTGGAGTGTCGTTACTCAGGAAGACTTATGGGAGAAATCAGAGACTTGGAAACACTTGATAAATTCTATCGCAGCGTCAGTTATGACGGGAATTTTATGGGTCACGTCTTTGATGTTATAAATGAGCTTAAGTGCTTTTAAAGGTCCAATAACAACCTTTACGATCGTAGACATTTCATACAACATTCGTTTGAGTGATGTTAAGTGGAGACAAATCATGTCACAACTAATATTCTTTTTTATATAATAGGGGGCAAACAAGAAATTGGAGCGTTTCGACAACTACCGATGTCAATAGATACCTGTATTATTGTTATTATGCAGATGCGATTTCCACAACTCAACATACGTACACACCTCGATTGATCCCCGTATCATTACGCCAGAAAAAATGAATTGACAATAAGAAAAAATAATATTTTTGAAACCAAAATATAAATGAATTGACAATAAGAAATAATAATATCTTTGAAACCGAAATATAAATGAATTGACAATAAGAAATAATAATATTTTTGAAACCAAAATATAAATGACATAGCTATTATAACCAACTAAACTACGTAACAGTCTGTTGACAAATTCACCGCTTGTTGTAACATTACGCTATATTAACCAGTAACATCAAAAGTGCATAGAAAGCAATGGTTCATACTTTGATTAATTAAATATATTAAAAAATATTTGACGTTTTATTCCTCACATACAAAAAGCCAAATTCATATGTCCTGACCTAATACGTCGCGTATGTCAGATTATGTATCACGTTATGGTACCATCGAGCTGGTCCGATGGAATTGGACGGAGGCTAATGGAACCAAGGACTGTGTATTAGTAAACATAAATCGTACTTTTAGTATTTTAAACATTGATTTACCAAAATATCAGGATACACCGCCAGTGTCAGAAACCGTCCGTACAAAAGATGTCATCATCATCATTACTACTCGCATCCAAACCGGACCGGCTACTGCATTGCAATTTAGCCAGTATAGGTTAAATTATTACTAAAAAATCATTGATATAAACAAATCAAGATACACGGTTTCATACTGAATATACTAGAACTAAGAACTAACACAGAACCAAAGCATCCGGAATTGTACAAGAACATTTTTTTTGCAAAGTCAACCTTAAGGGCATTTATATAAGCGTTTTTATGTTGTATTTACAAAATTCATAATTAAACAATTGCACATCTCTTATATAGTCAAGGAACTATAGTTTCCGATGTCACGCGAAGGATAAGCTCCCAGAAGTTGCAATGGGCTGGAGACACACTCAGAAGATCAGATGGCAGATGGACTACTAATGTAGTATATGTTTAAAGTTAAATAGATATTCGTACGCACTATGCATGCTCGCCAAGGTACGCACTATGCATGCTCACCAAGGTACGCACTATGCATGCTCGCCAAGGTACGCACTATGCATGCTCGCCAAGGCGGGTAACGTTATGCAGTGCCGGTGACGTATAATTGTGACGTCACCTCTACATTACGCAACGGAATTATTTCTTGGGGAAATTCATCGTATAAGGATAGGATTTTTATCGCTCAAAAACTATGTATAAGAGCCATAATCAATATGAAATCCACCGACACATGTAAGCCACTCTTTGAAAATTTAAAGATTCTGACGCTCCCTTGCCTCTATACTTATGAAGTAGTTTTGTTCATTAAGACTTTATTATTTTAAATTATTATTACGTTACAATATTTGCTGACATTATCTATAATTAAATCGAAATATTATTATTATGCTTGCATCTATTTCATTAATGATAAACATTTTAATGATATGTTACTTGTAAAATAATACTGGACGGTGCTATTTCTGACACATACCTAAACACTATAATATTTGCACGCCTCATTAAAGGCATAACATTGGTCAGTCACATATTGTTCACCTCCATCTGATTTTATGTGCATATTTTGAGCAAATAAATGATATGATTTGAAGGTTCTGGAGTGGAGGCCGTGTTTGGGAGAACGAGGTATTGGTCGACTGTTCACAGGTGGGAAGACGATCTCTGAGCAGTAGCTGGTCCGGGATGGATGCTAGTAGCAGGAGATCAGCCGTCTTGGCGTTCATTGATAGAGGCCCATGTAACAGTACACCAATAGGGGCTGATAATGATGATGATGATGATGGTGGTGACATCTTTTATTCGAACGGGTTTGAGACACTGACTATATATCCTGGTATTTTTGTAAATCAATATTTAAAATACTACTACTTATTTTTGTAAATCGTACCACTACAAGTACGATTTAGGTTTAACTACGATTTTGGCTAATGGAACCATTGACTGTGTACTAGACAAAGTCAATGATTCCATTAACCACCGTCCAATTCCATCGGAGCAGCCCGATGGTAGCATAACAATATATTGTAATATAACATACAACATGTAATTGTCAAGTTTCATGATGACACAACAATTACAATTGAGCGTAATTTAATTTTTACATAGATACCTTTTTAGTTTCTTACAAATCGACCTATTAATATCATGTTAAAAATATTTATGAATATCACTATTATAGAGTTACACATTAAATAATAGTAGGATCTTATTTACAGACAATATTACAGTTAAACTTATTGAGAACTCTTGCGTACATCATTTTCCGTTAAAGAAATTCATTTTACATTCATCATTATACTAGTGTTTCATTTTACACTCATCTGTTATTAATCACGTCACTTTGTTGAATATTGCACAATCATATGAACTGCCGACAGAAAGGAATTTATTCATCGCTCGTGATGATTTCAGTACGGGTGAACACAAAGTGTGTGTGTTTTTTACCCTGTTTCGTGAAGAAGGCTAAATGTGTGTTCTTTACACTCTTTGGGGTAAAAAGAGCTAAAGATTTGATGGCAGAGCATCAATACATCGTTACGCTAGTTTCTCGTTTTTTGTTCACCCAAAAAAGTATATATGTACTTTTTGGGAAATATATACTGTGCATACAGTGTACACGAGACGAGGAGCGTGTTGGAGGCACAAGTTGTATGATTTCTGCTCACACAATACGCTGTAGTAGATCTACGCTCTACGTAGCTACAATCGGCAAGACATGGCTATGTTTGACGCCCTGCGCATCACAACGATGCGAGTTCCAGGATTTTTATGCGATACATGTTAACACTTGAATAAATAAATAAACTTTATATACTTTTTCCACAATTAATTCCACATTAATTTTGGAAAAAGCGTATAAAAAAATTTACTTATTTATCCATGTTTTTTGTTCATACATACATGATAATGCGTGGCGATTTGTGACACGCTACGCGTGACAATGACGCGAGTTCCATGATTTTTGTTCATACAATATGCAGTAATATTACTGCGCTCCGCACATCTGCTCCCGATAACGCGTGGCGATGTGTGACGCTCTACACGTCACAATGACGCAAGCTCTATGATTTTAGTTCATCTGAACAGAGCTCAAAGCGCCTAAGGAAATACTAACAACTACTAACTGTAAGGATACAACAATAGCGCCTAATTGCGTATTCACTTACTGATCTTACTGAGCTACGTACACGTACCAGGTGTACACTATACACGCTGTACACAGACTATCATTCCTTGCTCATCGGGTTTTTTAATATATTTCCTACTGCTTACAAGTATGTAGCGTTCCCCCCGTTTTTTTGTGTGAATAAAAGTTATTTTATTATAAATAAAGTTATTTACAAATTATGCTCTAAAATGTACCCCAGGAATCGCTCTACTTGTATGTGTAAACCGTATGAAAACCATGAAGTAGATTTTGAGAAAATCAATCGCACAGTGACAGCTCTTTGGGATTTTATAATATAGATAAAACTAATCTTACTCAATTAGCCTATTAAAGTGCGCATAATATTGTCTCCCAGTTTGCCACGAAACTACACAATGTGACCATTCAATTAAAAGAGTTTATTTTTTACAGCATCTGTTTGTTCGCTCCAAGTATCGTTCTGTCTTTTATCTGCTTTAAGATAACGCTTGCTTTAACGAGATCACCTTTAGTCTAATTACACAGTCCGCAAGTTTTAATTACCACTTGGGCCCGGTATTGTGCCTGGAAGTCCCCAGTCTTGGTAACTTGATATTATATTATGCTGGTCCTGATGAAGTTCATTTTATAATTAACTACGTGTCGAACAAGGTATTGCCTGCGGTCCAGCGAGGACTTTGTTTTGAGCGGATTCTATTTTGAAATGGGAGTGCATCTTATATTATGTTTATCGCAGAGGTGGTAGGTATCACAATACCACATTAGATACCTTTCGGTTATATGATGTCGCCATAAAGTGACATGTTGAGTAGCCAGTGGTCCATTGGAGGGGTAGGAAAGGAGGGCGACGCATTGGCGTGACAGGCATGACAGTAATGCGAATGTCTATGAATGCGGGCGTAGGTAGTCGCCAAAAAGCTCGAATTGCTCGTTTCCCCCTACAATATACACTAAAAGAAGGAGACCCAGTCCAGATTTCGAAAGGGTAAAAAAATGCAGATACATGCATGCGGCTAGAGACGTCGCGACATCGTCATGGCCTCACATCGTAACCAGCTCTCAGTCTATTATCGCCTGATGCAGGTGATAAATTTATAATTCGGCAACAATACATTTGTAACAATATTTCCATACACAAATAACTGCAGCGGCAGTGTAATTAGTGCATGTTGTATGCGGGCGGCCAGAGTCCACGCGTCAAGGTCTTGTCGGAATCATCTGCATAAATACGTATGATAATGGACCAGGAGTCGTAGCCATTTACGAACTTTACAAAATTTTCGTTGGTTCCATCGTAATACCATATATATATCTTTATAGTTTTTATATGTTGTATACAGTTTGATCGGCGTGAAATATAAACACTAAGAGTGAGCATCATCGTTCGTCATGCTCTGTTACATAGATATCATTCGATCGTAAATACTGTTAACTCGCATGTCTCTATTGTGAATTAAGACAAGGCACGAACATATACACAAAAACACACTCCCATTTGAAGTCGCAAAAGCAATCACTCATTTTGTGTAATGGGCTCACCTTGAAAGCGCTTGACAGGGCCGGCTTAAACCGGCAAAACTCAAAGGGGTTTCGTCTTCTCAGCAACAAAGGTTGCTGATATTAAATATGTATTTAATTACGCTGTCCCTCTGACACAATTATTGCACCAATATTTTTAGTCTTGTGCAGCTACGAAAATCATGAGATTATTTTCAAAGCCAGTGTTTTATAGAGAAGTTTTAACTTTCTAATTGTTAAAATTAGCAGAATAAATATTAATTCAATTTAATGACAGGTCGAACCTGTCATGTATGAATCAGAAGAAGTACATACACATAAACACACTTACACAACATGCTCATCTCTCGTATATGAAAATTTGATTTCCTTAACCCTAGAATATTAATTAGTCGATTCGACTTACACTACAACCAAATCTAGCTGTCTCTTTCTAAAGAATGCTCCACGCGACTTGATTCTTCGTGTGAACTCAGTGACGGTGTCGAGCCGGTAAGTGATGCCATTTTGGATATAATTCGTTCTTAAATATAATTCGTAATAGAAAAAGATAACCTAACTGAGGGGTGTATCTAACACAAATTCACTAGTAATATCCGATGACACTTCGACCACCCAGGAGAGTACAAAACTCTGGATAGTAACAATAATTCTTCTCTTCGTACGAATATTTTTTTTATTTACTTTTCTCAGAGAGTTTTACTGCGGGAGAAATAGGAATGTTCGGTCTACTGTAAGGCCACACTATTTTAGAACTTTTAGCTCTAATATTTTATATATATCAAGTAGTCGCTGCAGAGGTATAAAAGATCCTCGGGCATGTTTTGAATTGTTTATAAGTGATAAAATCTTAGATGAAATTGTTAAATGGACTAACACAGTTATATTAATAAAACAAAAACTTCGAAGTACTCAGCAACCCAGAGACAAATGTGAAATTAGAGCACTAATCAGATCTTTACACTTTCAGCTGTTCTCAAAGATAAACACTCGTCCACTGACGAACTTTTTGACTCATCTTTGTCTGGCACAAGATATATTTCCACAATGAATCGATGGCCTATGTGCTAGTTTCATGGAATGTTAAGTGTAAATTATATAAACAGCTACGCGATTTATTGTGAAAATAAACAAAATGCCAATGGAAAACCTATGAAACGAAAACAATTCATGAAAGAATTACATACATAAAAATTAAGGGCTAGTTAGTTCAAGGTTTGGTGCTCGATAGTTTAGGAGAAAGTAGCACTAGTTCTAATGTAGCTTCTGGAGTGAAAAAAAGAGAGATATGCAGCTATTGTCCCTATAAAAAGAGAGATATGCAGCTATTGTCCCTATAAAAAGAGAGATATGCAGCTATTGTCCCTATAAAAAACAATGCATGATAAAATCTATGTGCTCAAAGTACACGAAAAATATGTGCCGTCAACATAAAGTTGAAATATGCATCAACTGTAATAAAAACTAATATTTGTTTTTCTAAAGTATACTTAAAATATTGTTATATAATATTGAAGTTTAATTATAGGAGATTTTGAAGTTTTTTTTTTTTATTTTTCTTAAGTTAATGAGACTGATGTTTGGATCTCACTTTAATAATTCATAAATATTGTAACTGTGTTGGTTAATTATTAAATATTCAAAATATTTTTTTTTTAAATTTTATTTATAAGAAAATAAACCAAAAATTTTGGAAAATATATAATATATATGTATTTATAATTAAGAACTTTTATTAGGTAGGTTGATATAGATGTTAGTCCAAACGATTAATAATTAGTATGTCCGTATGAAATTAGTAATAGTAATTTAGGGTCAAAGTAATCAATCCATTTGTATAACGTGGGTAGATTGGAAGTGCTTTACAGGGCCGGCTTAAGTCGCCAATACTCCTCTGTTACTTATGTTCTAATATGTATACCCATGGATTATAATATGTAACCTACTTCACCCGGTAATTTGCTGCAATTTTGTTGCAATTTTCTATTACAGAGGCGAAAAAATCTATTGATGAATTACGGTAATTCTAATAACATTACAATGCGAAGGTATGTTTGTAGGTTTGTACGTATGCTTGGTACCCTTTCACACAAAAGTTATATAACGGATTGTCTTGAAATTTGACACAAGTGTACAATCTCTACACATAAAAAAAAAGGAAAAAAGTGTGTCTGTATACTTTAATGTATATTAAATACTTTCCATAAATAAGCAATAATAGGAGACTAAGGGAAGAGTAGCAGATACAGTACACTACTTCGGAATTAAGGGGCGGATTTGAATGAAGTTTTTTTTGTATAGTTAATAAGGCTCGGCAACATATTTATAAAACTGGAACATCTGACAATCACGGAAAGAATACTACTATTTTAAAATTAGAGAAATGATTCTAAGTCAACCGCCCAACCCGCGGAAGGCCAGCGCTTATGGAACTGTGAAGAAGAGCCACTGAGTACCCTCTAACGATGTTCCATCTCATTCACTCGATGATGGAGACATGGATGAAGGCGATTAGCTTATTTCCATAAAAAATGGATCCTTTATTATACTTCTGTAATGCACTATCTATATTTCCTAATACTTTCCCTCGTCAAAAACAATAGATCAACCACACATTTAAACACCAATGAGTATTAGTTACTTCTGTTTTATTAAAGTGATCCTAAACAGGTCCGAAATCCGCTTAGACGTTTAAAGAGAGGGGTTAGCACGTTCCGAGTGTTGCGCCGTTTGCAAAACTTTGGTGGTTAACGTTACAACAATGAAAGATTTATTCCGCCTTCGGTGCTACATAATTAATTTTATAAGTTTCGGTACACGGGAAATTAAACCTTTTCGGGCGGAGTATTACAACAGTAATAATATGACCCTGTTTAGGGTTCCGTACCGAAAGGGTAAATTGATCTTTTTACTAAGGCTCCGCTGTTTGTCTGTCCGTCTGTATGTCACCATCTATCTCCAGCACTTAAATTTCTCATAGATGTTGTAATTTAGTTCTGTTGTCGCCGTAACAATAATCGCTAACAAACGGAATTAATTATCCATGAGTGCCGCACCCACACAGCAAACGCGTTTTTGCCTGTTTTATAGATAGGAGCGCGTAAAGGACGCGCGAGTCCGACTCGATCTAGGCCATAGACTCGCAGAAATTGCTCGCGTTCTACTTAAAAGTGTTTTATAGAGAGGAGAGATATAGGTTAGGGATACGTATATCTATAGATACATTATCCATCGTGACGCCCTCTGGGAACAGCTTATGACCTACAGTGGACGTCTTCTAGCTGTAGCTGCAGTTTACGATGCCGACGATACTACGTATCAATAATGTATTTAATCAAACGAACAATTGGAGGCCTTGACTACCGACACCTATGAAGATTCGCGTGATTGTTCCGCAGATACGTTGCCCTCCTATCATCCCCCCCCCCCAATTGGTCCCGGATACTCACAAATCACACTAAGCGCGACAGCGACGCTGTCACTTTACGCTGGTGTCAAGTGAGTAAGTTAATGTCACGTATCAGCTATTTCCATTCTATTGAAGCCAAATTGTGCCAGCATGATCGGGGAGGCACTTCTCACTCACAAATTACCACCGCAAAGTCACGTTACGTGCGGTTCAAGTTTCCAGTGGCCCATTGGGAGTGGCCCCAGGGCAGTACCCAAAAAACAAAGATACGGATGTCTATGGACCTCGGCAGTTATCAAAGGCTAGTATTGTCATATCTTTTGCCTCCTTAGAGGATCTCTTTTTACAGTAAAAGGTGCTACAGGACGTAGCAGTCTTTTGATGACTGCCGACGTTCATAGACATTCGGACAAATGAAATGCACACACTTTATTCTCTTAACTTCCTCCCATCCCATGGGACACGGGAAATTCATAAGCCTCACAAAACGAGACAGGCACTTTTTGGTGGTGTGATGTGAGCGAGTGGTACCTCTGCACTAGTGATGATTTCTTATAGATTAGGGGGACAAACGAGATATCGGACCCTTCAACGACTGCCCACGCCCATGAACACCGGTATAATTATGCCAACGCTTTGCCATCCTTTTCACCTCCCCCCTGATGGGTCACCGGATAGTCACAAGCCACACGAAACGCTAAAGATGTCAGTTTAGGGCGGTATCAAGTGAGCGAGAAGTACCTCCCCTGTCGTACCGGCCCCATTCCCCGTTGCATAGGATGACGTAGTATCATGCACCATGCATGGCACTACGTCTACTTCATTGTTACAATGTATACTGCACATTATGTCTATTTCAAACTGACCATGTATTCGGATAGGAACGAAAAAATGCTATAAAATGCAATTGAAGTTACGAGCTCATTTACGAAGCCAGTCCAAAGAAACCCTAATTATCGTGTGAATCTCGTAAGTACGTTTACATCCGGCTTTCATTACATTAAATGCGTATTTACGTATTGTACAGGACGCGTATTATACGCGCTGCGTATTCATGTATACAGGTCGCATCTGAATGTACACGTAACGCCATCACCCCGGGCACGCGATCTGACTGATAAACACTGACAATATGTGATAAATGGTGTTATAAGGCTGCCTACACACCTGCGACTGGGTAGACAGCAATAAAATATATTTTGAGCTTAATGATTTCTAAATGTTACGTAAACATTGCACAATATAGTAAAACTACTTAAAAGATAAAATTCGTGTAAGCGGTTTAATTTTATTGTATGCATTTTTTTTTATATAAATAATGTTATTATATGGAAGCATTTATTTATGGGGTAAGGAGATTAGAGTAATAAAAGGTTTGTGAGTAAGGAAATATATTGTATGATAGTGCCACATTGTAGCCAAACAGGGCCTGTACGACCGGATCGTAACTCATGCTCACACAGTAGTTTCGCAAATGACAATAATTTTATAGCATTTAGTGCATTGTGTAAGCCATCGACCGTTGCCCTGGTGGAAAGACTATTTCCGTGCAGTGGCCGGTCCGGGATGGATGCGAGTAGCTGGAGAACTGTCTTGGCGTTCATTGAAAGAGGCCCGTGTTCAGCAGCGGACCGATCAGGGCTGATAATGATGATGACATAAATTTATTATTGTAATTGTTGCTAATTGAATTAAAGTAGAATTGCGTGGACGTGTTTGGGTATGCTATCATTTGAAATAACATGTATAAATTTCACTTTCATGTAGAGTTTGTGAGTTTTTTGAGGCCCATTGAATCGGAGGAGCAGAACGACAACACATGAGCATTGCAATTATGCGGATGTCAATAGGTAGGCATATGACTGGAAAAATATTGTTGCCCGTTTAAATCTATTCTAAAACCATCAAATACGCTCATTGTTTACAACCTAATCTATTTTCTAATATACTTATATCGAAAATTTGGCGTAGCACCACAGTTATTTAGCAGCCTAAGGCTGCCTATAGACGAGGTATTTAATAAGCGTTAATTTATTGCGTTAA
>JAFELO010000836.1:827059-841126 GCA_017140195.1 Eumaeus atala
TTATTAGTAAAATATTTTTTTTAATATGTTCAGTGGTTTCGGTGAATATTAAATGCAAAATGGAAACAAACAAACAATGAAGAGAATTTGCTGTTTATAATATTAGTGTAGATTTGCACTAACTAAAATGAATTTAGAGTCGACTCGACCAGCGTACTTCATCTTCGTAAGTACCGTCACCTTCCAACAGGTGACATTGCGGTCAAACGCCAGTCACATTCATTACAAAAATTATTTACTTGAAGCTAACCCGCCAACAAAAAGAAACACAAATTTAATGGTGTTGATGAAATTAATCAAAAATATGTAAAAATAATTTTGATTGAAAATGTTTGCTAACTTTTTCAAATATGCATGACTTCGAGTACAGGATATTGTGAGGCTTATTTGTTAATACGCCAGGAAGTTTGTTCCACCCATATAATCACTTCAATAGGGATCTGATAATGGAGTTATTAATTTCAGTTTATGTTAATGTGGGACTTAACAAAAACGATTACCGAGACGCGGTCTATGATTTTCTATTGCAATTCCGTCAATCTCTGGAAAGTGGTTTTAAATTTTCACATGAACACGAACCTCTCTTGTTCTCCAGCGAAGAATAATATTTTGAAGTCCCCAATAAGAGCTGGCGACTGATTTTAAATAACTTATAACACCAAAGTATTTCTTAGCACAGTTCACTCGTCTTTGCTAAGTATCTGATACATCAGGATTAAAAACGATTTGTGACGTTTTTTTTAGATCATGGTAATGTAGGTGAGTTGTATCGTTCAATCTACTACCCACGATGGGCCTCCGGCTACTCAGAAACCTCACGATACGTAACTGCTACAGTATCAGGCGAGCATGGCATCGGCCCGGTGCTGTCTACCCAATTTGGATGCAATGCAGCAATGAGACCAGGTTTTTTACTTGTACTTTCATAACACTAATACATCTTAGTCCATCCTAATCGTAGTGGCTGTAAACTGCCTGAAACGTCGAGTAAAAATTATTGAAACCACGTTAGGATCCGCTATTCTGTTAAAGAGCAATAACATTGCTTAAAAATCCAAGATACAGTGTCAGTATCTCAAAACGGTCCGCAGAGAATATGTGAATAAATCAAATTATGCATTCTGTAACAAAAAAACATGCTCGTAATTTAAACATGGCAAAAAGTAGACTCTTTAGAATGATAGTACAATTTGAAATCGTGTATCTTGTAATTCAAAAAGTAGTTTGAATAAGCAGTACTGGTTATTACTAAGTGTTTGGTCTAGACATTGTTTATATCATAACATGCAACGTAAATTGGCGGTAAGCATTGCTTCGAGCATAGAGCACACAAATATGGTATCCATGGACACAATGGGTGCCATCTGTTTCCAATGAAGCCTAACTCTACCCGAGTTAGGTTTCATTGGAAACAGTGTATACAAACTCTCGATAACACATTTAAGTAATAAATCCAAAATGCCTTAGTCAAGCCTCAGTCTAGAACTTTATTGATACAAGCTAAATAAATCTTATGCCAATTAATTTCTCTAATCAGAATTATATGTTACCAATTAATTATCTTAACGCTTCATTAATAACGTTTTTAATTAAACGTCGCGAGTTAAACATTTCTCATTAAGAATTAATAAAGATATTTCGAGCTCACGAAGTCGTGTTTAGAAATATAATTATTAAATCTTGTAACTTGGAAATTCGTATCAAGTGGTGTTCATTTTATATAACTACATATTTTTTAAATCAACTTAGTTTTTAAATGTGTATTTAGTTTGATAATTTCTGTCTATGTGATGTAAAGTCTATGGAATTTTTTTCAGATTTTATTATCATTCATCATCATTATCTGTCCTTATCTTGCTTGACATAGACCTCTCTTAATGAACGCCAATACGTCCAATCTCCTGCTACTCGCATCCATCTCGGACCGGCTACTGCACGGAGATCGTCTTTATCTATCTCAAAGAAAAAAAAGAGGGAAGAATTTTCAGATTTAATTAGTTAAATTTTTAAAGTTTTAGGCCAATCGTATAGTTATATAACTCTGACATGTAACAGTATCTCAGGAAGGTCACCATATAAACATACAACAAAAGCGCCTTCTCGTGATTAACGAGCCCCGACAGGGCCAAATATTAAATAGATGAAGATACATGAACAAATACATGAAGAAGAACAATATTTTTTCGTTCAAAATATATTCTAATACGATGTAAGACGAACCCAATAGTGCTGTAAATCTGAATTTTGAGTAAAACTTTTGCGACTTTGACAACTTTACACAAATATAATATATCTTGGATTGTGTTACTTTGCAATAAATAGTAATCTATTGGATACCATCCTACTTTCCTATTGCTTTTCTATACACTGGTAACACGTTTTCTTCACGGCAGTCGGATGCTGGATTCCCTTTCAAACTATGTAATAAAATATACATCTTTCTTACTATTATATCCTACACATTAGTAGATGCGATACGAAATAATATAAGTAACGATGCCTGGGCCATTCAATAGAGAGCATACGCGTCATCGACTGTGATATGGCAGCACCACAGAGAGATTACGGTGACCACAATGTGTGATTTGGTGCCTTTGCGTTTCGAAGTTACTTTACATTTTTTACATATGTATTTTAACTCAACGAACTACAATGATCTACGCCTATGAGTAATGAATGTAAGCCCATACACATATAAGTTTCTATTTATCTATACAAATAGAATTATTTAAGGGTTGGTACTTACGGCTACAGACAGGACTAAAAGCGTTGCGGCCTCACGAAACCGGCACACCCTGCGGTGGAAACTTTACACGTGAGAAAAGTTGTAGCAACCCCAACACGCTTTGATCAAACGTGAAAAGGAAGCGAAATTTATTTTTCCAATTGACATAAGCGATGGAAAACTAATATTGAACTTGGAGCAAATGTAGCGATCTTAAATAGCTGTGGAAGTTGACCCGTTTAATATGTAATAGGATTGACTTATTAAATATATGAATCAGTACTCAGGGCCGTTACGCCGGATTCCATTGCAATCGAATTAGGCCGGCACAATCGGGAAGGTACCTTCTACTTCTTTCTAGCCTTATCACGTTTCTATACTATTTGAAATAGGGATCTGCTACCTAATCAAGAGAACTTTACGCCAACCGTGGGTACATGTCGTTTAGATATGATACATGACACGTAAAAAATATACGGTAAATATATGCTTGTAGTCATTAGAAGATTGTAACTGCTCATTTGCCCCATTAAAAAAGAATGTATTTTGCGTACAGGCAGATAAACAAATATACAAATTTTTAGGACAATAACAGCTGTTAGCTTTTATTTCCGAACACAAATCTTCGCAACCGGACAAACCTTACAAGATGTATACGAACTTTAATCTCAACAAAAATGCACCGTACGAAAAGTAACTTAAAGTTTAAAAAAGAAAAACAAATCTTCATGTCTCACGGCCGATTTAATATCTTAAGTTAGGCATTATGTGCACTAGCGTCGCACGACCGTTTGTTCTAGGATACGAAACAAATCTTTTTGTTTTAAAGGAAACTTTTAGGAAAGTAGGAAGGAAGGCATTTATTGCGCTAAAAGCCCGGCCGAACTTACTTTAAAATGGATTCAACTTTGTCCGCTGCATTTAGGCGCCATGTGTCACACCGTACAGTCAAATAACTGTAGCTTATTCCCGATAAAAATATATTTTAGGCCTGTGGCATGAATTGAGCATGAGCTGTAAAATCATGTGAAACACTTCACGGTCAGCATAACGCTTTAGCTTTTGTTGCCATTTTGTTGTGTTTCCTGCGCGTGCATTTGTTTTTATGGCACAGGTGTATCATTCCAAGTTGGGTCAGTTTAGTGAGAAAATTATTCAGTCGTAGCTCAGGCCTGGGATCCGCATATCCCGCTGTTGGACACCGCAGCACAAAACCGCCACACCTACTTCGGAACAGTGCGGTGGGTTTAACATCCTATCTCCATGCCCCGTCCGGGACAACATTTTTAATCGTATCAATCAAAGGCGAAATGGGAGATCTATCGTAATAAAAAACAGTACAAAATAAATAATGACATTGAAAAAAGTTGCCATTGTAGATTTTAGTATGCTTACAAAACATTATCTCAAGAAATTTCACTGGGTAAATATTGATTTTAAATTTAAGCAGAATAAAATATATTGACATAACAATTTCTATAAGCAAGACTAAATTATAATCTATCAACCGAATCCAAAATTATTGTGTTGAATATTTAATTTCTGTGGCAAATTCCATGCGGAAAGAAAATGTGAATCCAAGTTTTTATATAGTAAACTAGCTAGTTGCCAGCCGCGATTTTACCCACTAAGTCTTTGCTCATATTGTTAGAGGTCAATTTTCGCAAAATTCCATATTAGTGAGCACCTCAACCTGAAAGAGCATTAAGAATTCCTAAAAAAAAAATCTCAATTCCTAGCACTCGTAATCGTTGAGGTTATTTGGATTTTGTAGTCATTTAACTACATAAAAATTCAATAACTACATAAAAATGCCATGAGCTAATACAAAGAACATAATTGTTATCATTCGCTAAAATGTTACGCTTCGGTGTGACAGAAGTTTATGATATACAGAGGCGGAATCTCCTTGGAAGCGGGGCTCTTAATCTTATTGTTCTTTGCTGTTTTCTTAGAACAACCATCGATATGTCTCCACTGACTTAGAATACCAAATGCACTTTGTACCAGTGGAGGTAAGAGGGAGGTTACAATAAAGTTTTGTATATCAGGGTTACGGCTGCGACTAACATGACCATATCGGTTTTAACCCCTCACTGCTGAATGTATTTTTAATCCGAAAATCACTATATAATAATTGAAGACACATCCATATTTAATAAACTGATACATTAGAGAGCACGCATTAATAAATATCAGGTCGTGCGTTAGTCAAATACTATTCTACCTTGAGTTATATTATATTATTTATTATTATTCTATCTTGACTGTCCGCCATGGCAGGCTCTTGACGAGTTCATTACTATGAGTGCCCATTAGGCGAATTTAATGAAAATTAAGAAGAAGAAGCGACAAAAATAACTCTTGCGCACAGGACAAACTAATCATGATGTCCTGCAGTTGCTGGGATTACTGATGTACGAAGCTATTCTTCTATCAGCAGCGTCAGTTTCATTGAGACTAACTAACCACACCACGCATCACACATAAGGTGTTTGACACCCTTATTGTTTTACTATGTATACTGTATACAACTTTCGTACAAGACTCATATACTGGACCCCACCTCGGACTGCAGTCCTTTGTGGAACAGACCAGTGGACTTGTGAAAACGTAAAAAAACGTACCGGCGATTGTCTAAGGTACAGTACTCGGTCCCTACCGTGGTAGAAGCCTTGTCTTAGCGGTGGGGCTCAATAGCCTGGGGTGATCCGAGACACCTTGGGCGAAGCCAATCGAACCGAAGACGTGCCGGCTCTTAGTACCCCTCCTACAAGAAAAAGGGACTAGCAGGAGGAGGTGCCGCTCTTTGTACTCCTCTTATAAGAAGTTGGGGGATAAGAGAGCGAAAACTGGCGGCGCTTTTGCGCACGGGGCCAGATGCGGGGATGGGAACCACACCCCATTGCACTGTCACAAAGTCGGTGGGGTTGGCCTGAGGTGCGGGACAACGCCATCTGTGTAGGTAGCGTAGGTCCCTTCTGGGGCTGACTTGCCGTCAAAATGCCCCGATGATGCTCTTCCGGATCACCTTACCAATGAAGGCACTGGTGGCAGTCACGGTGGTTTTTGTGGATATTCCGCACTATATAATGTGCTGCGAGCCTCACACACCACTGGACCAGTGAAGGCGCGTAGATGCGTTTGCCCGCGTCAACAAAAAAGAAAAGAAAGGTATAGTAGGATCAAATGGAAGTCAGTAGTTTTATTTAGAAAATCGTGGCCATTTAAAGTAATCAGTTGACGTGTTATTTGAAGTGTGCATCTCAAAATATTACTTAATTTTATTAAAAATTATGAAAAAGTTATTGCCTGCCAGTAATGAAATTTAGTGTATTAATCCAGATATATTTTGTCACCAGAAAACCAAAACCTATCTATTTCTCTACCTCCTAGATGCACAGAAATATAATTATTGACATATTAGTACATTATTACTTAGTTATGTACCCTTATCCAACTCGTGATCAAGCATGTTCAACAGCAGGCATAAGGTCCTGGGTTCGAGTGCCAGGATGGACTAAAGTGTTATTGTCATTTCTCAATATCTTATGACAGTCCGAAGTCAGGAAGTTGGCGGTGCTACACCCCCGTGCCTCGGTGAATACGGTAAGTATTCCGTCGGACCTGCGTCTAATTTTACTCCGGTCCTGTTCGATTGCCGTCCCATCGGAATAGGAAAGTACACTTCTGCACTATAATATGTCCCGCGTAGTTGAATAAATATATGCGCCCAATAGTCTCCTATAGAGATGGCCTCCGGCGCAGAAACGCTGGCCAGGACGACATAGTAATAATAAGAATAATAGTGTCATGTATTATTACTCCAATACTAAATGTTAGTACAATATATACTAATATTATCAACTTGGAAACATCTGTGTCATAATTAAATAATAACCATTAGCTTTATTTGGGTCGAATTTATAAAGCAATATAATTTGTTTTGTTTCTTTTATATCTGCCATGCTTTATTTCAATCCATTCCGAAGTTTATGAGTCTTTCTCAATCCGCTTTACGAGTCGTAAGCAGGTGTTTGCAAACTAATATAAAATTCTTTGTCGCCAAGGAAATTTTCACTTACTTTGTCGCCGAGAAAATTAAGTAATAAATCTTGAAATATTGCAACTGCGTCGTGAAATGAAAAGTGTGTTTCAGCAATGCACTGACTTGCTCTAATCATGTTAGAAACAATCGCGAATCTAGACGAAGACGGAAATGACATTTATATTATGGAAATTGATACAATTATTAATAAACACATCCGTGACTCTCTTTTTTGCTTTGTTTGATTTATAAAAAACGTTATTAATTTTTCCTAAATATTTATGATAGGGTATGATAAAAATGGTTAAAATAGTAAAAAAAAAAGAATTAACGGCAAACACCAGGTCTAATTTTATGTGGAGCTTCCTGGAGATCAACCGTTAAAGCAGCAATGCCATTTACATTAAAAGCTATCGGATATGGGTTGGTTCTGGTGTTGTACACCATACACCTTTAGGGCTAAGAGACTTCTATTGGTTTTAACAAAACTGCAAGTGATTCACTTAGCACCAATAAAATGCAAATAAAACTCAGCGGGTTTCGTGGAAGGAAATAAAAAATATAACTAAACAAATTTTGTTCATACACACCAGCTTTGATTTGAAGCTATAATTTAATTTTTGAAGTCATACTACGAGGGTGGATTGAACTGAAAGCAGTCGCGGAACCCACCTCACAGAGACCTTGTGGAAGCCCAATTCGTTGACGTTTTGACATCGTTCATAAGAGATGCCTATAATCTCAGCTATCCCTATGATTTTTGTCTGCGGTCTTCCATAATTGAGTCAAGTACTTTTTTAATATTTTTGTCATTAATGGACGTCGAAGGCCTTCCAGAGCGGGGTTCATCTTTCTCACACTCTCCACCTTGAATTCTGCTATCCATTTTTTTATGGATGAATAAGACAGAGTGGAATCTCCTAAAGCACTGACGATATAATCATGGATGGCTTCCGGTGATAGCCACTTCTTATGGAGGTATCTAGAAACTAACCAGTCTGAACGGAACCAAATAATGTGGGGAGATTTGATTTTTAGAAATGAATGAAATTGTGTTAAGCCGAATATTTTCCATCCACCTGGTATCTTTTGCACGTCAGGGATGTCAATAAATTTTTAAGTTGCGCGCATACTGTCATGAAAAACCGACTCCTTGAGTTAGCTATAGTCAACATTTTGGTTTTTGTCTTGGTACGCCAGAGAAGTATAACTTCTAACGCGCTTACATAACACAAACACACTTTCAACAACTTCTTTCCTGGTCAAATATTACAGAAGAATAAAACAGAATATGTCACAAAATATTAGCATAATAAATAAACTTTCTTAGAAACCTTTATGTAATTTGGAAACGCCTATCCAAGGACACCGTACGGACATCCTCTTGTTTTATTTCTTAGTTATAATATGTATGGAGAGCTATACTTAATAATGTAATTTATAAAAGAATACCATTCTGCTAGTAGTGGTTCATAAAATACCTACCTTATAAATTTCAAACAGACAGTACCCATAATTCCGAAGTAAAAAGTCTATGACACAGGGAAATACACGGCATTGGGAAGATGAAATTATAAGGGTTCATTGTTTTAACATGTCTTATAGAACAAATAGGTAAAGGAGAAATACGGCGCCCATGAACATCCGCACAATTACTAAGCCGATGCGCTGCCCCCCTTTTATCCTACCCTCCAATGGGACACCGGCTTCACACAAACCGCTTGAACACGCTGGTCTTATGAGAGCGAAAGGTGCCTCCCCGATCGTGCTGGCCCAATTCCGCTGGAATGAATGCATATGGTACTGCTTCGTACAAAACTTTTGCTATGAAACCCTGAAAATGGATGGTACAAAATCTATTTTAATTCACAACCAGCTGGCATCGTGATTCAAATTAAATGCTTTCAAGGAAGCCAACTGTCAAACTTTGTGCGTGGACGTATCTTTTAAGTCTTGGTTTAAAAAAACAGATATTTCTGAAAATTCTCACTTGGCACACAATTTCATGGGCTTTCAGCCCTTGGAATTGGGTGTAGCACAACATCTTTGAATTAGACCAACTATCCCAGATCTGCTAGAACTTCTAAAGTTGAAATCGGCTTATCTTCCAAAGGTACCGTCATTTGCCTAATAATACATGCTAACATGCCTGACTGTAGTGCCTGTAAAAAACAGTTAAGGCTTTGGAAAGACTTGTTTACACAGTAGATAAATGTGAGCGTCATTATCATCAAGCATGTGTCAATATTACTGCAGAGGCCTCTAAAAGAACTCATTCTTGGATATATCCATTATGCGCTCACAAACTGCCAAGGGTGGGTGACAACTCTGATACACCCGTTAAGGTACGTCTCTCGTTAGCGGGAGATGATAACGTCACTACGAGGAAGCGTACAACTTGGTCTCCCTCACAACTCAACACCGCATGTAATATGTGGGACATATATTATTCACTCCAAAAGACCATGTCGGCACAATTTAAACATCTGTGAGACAAAATAGGTGACCTCGAATCATCAAAAAGTTTCATCAGCAATCAATATGGGGATCTTTTAAAGTCCGACGCCAGTACAAAAGCAGAAGTAGCAAGCCCTCGTGACCTCATTAAATAGATGAGCGAAGAACTCTAGGCCGTAAAGTCCCACACTAAGTGGCTCGAAGATGAGTGGCACCGAGGCTACAAAATATTGAAGTGCCCGATGGGTGCCAGAAACAAAGGATGAATCTGCAGCAGACGTGATGATGCAAGTGGCGACGCAGGTTGGTATAATATACCTTACACTTTTAATGATATTATCATAAACAAATTCATCCTCGTAAATTTAAAAGTCTTTGTATACGCCTAACTACTCTTACACAATACGATTAATAAATATTTATCACAATTGTAATATAAAACAAAGCTTATTACAAAATAGAGTTGTCCACAAAGGAATTGTTCTGCTATCAACGTATCACATTAATATTCACATCAGGAAGAACTTAACGTCCCACCTTCTTCACAAATTTGCAAATTTTCCTTAGTCATGACTGCCAGATCCTAAGCAACTGTCTTGACGACGCAATTGACCACCTGTACGCGACCTTTGAAAGAGTAATTAATGTACATGTTCCGAAGACTGGGAATCAATCACTCACACGTATCCGATATGGTAAAGCCCACAACTTATAAAGTTTATTAAAGAAAAATCAAAGCACACAAAATATAGAAAAAATATAGGAACCATCTCGAGTATATGTCTTTTTCAAATTTAAGAGTCCGTGTTAATCATATATTAAGTCTTCTGAAAACAATATAAAGACATGCTAAAAGCTCTTTTATTCTTATATTAAAAGCAAAAAGAAAGATTACGCCGACTTCCCGAATAGGATGATCTGTAACAACACATAATTATCTAACGAAAAAGAGATTTGCATAGCTTTCAACCATTTCTTCTGTAAAAACTTCAACAACAGATAATAAAATATTTAACCCTGACTTAATAATTAGTAATCTTCTCCATGACACCGTCGTATTACCAAAGCCCCAGGATAAGACAAAATTCCACCACTTTTTTATTCAAAATGCACAGAGACACTCGCATCTCCTATTTGTAGTAATCGATGCTTTCGAGAAGGATTTTTTCCATCCATCTGGAAAACAGATCACGTCATTCCAATTCGTAAGAAAGGCAAATTAGCTAACATAGAAAATTATCGTCCTATATCGTTTTTATACGCCCTGAGTAAACTAAATGAAAAGGCAGCTCACCATTCATTTCACGTTACAGTCCCCAACAACAGCATGGCTTTATCAAGGGTCGGTCCACCAACCCAGCTATTCTCAATAACGCCTATGTGTAGCATGGACGGAGGCGGTCAAGTAGCTGTGATCTACACGCACATAGAAAAAGCTTTCGATCGTGTGGATCACAATAACCTACTGCACAAGCTTCAGAATTTGGGCAAGTCTGGAGACTTACTCAGGTGGACTGAATCCTACCTACGTCATCGATGTCAGGCAGTTGTCGTAGGCGGACATCGATTGGACTTTGTGCGAGTCACCTCCGGTGTGCCACATGGTTCGATCGTTGCGCTTTTGCTGTACGCAGCGTACCTTTATGATATTATTTCCTGCTTCCATTCCGAATTGCTCATGTATGCGGACGACACGAAAAAATATTATAACAGAAAAACACACTAGGATTGTATTCTGCTACAAGAAGATCTAAAAAGGTTCTACGATTATTACTTAGGTAACAGAATAAGTAACAACGTTAATAAATGCGCGCTATTAACGTTTACACACACACGCACGCACGCACGCACGCGCGCACGCACGTACAGAAGTTAGGCATATCTGGATACTTACTGAGGGGGACTGACTCCTACCTACGCAATCGATGTCAAGCAGTTGTCGTAGGTGTATATCGAACGGACTTTGTGCAAGTCACCTCTGGCATGCCACAGGGTTCGATGTTCGCGCCTTTGCTGTACGCGGCGTACATTTATGATATTAGTTCATGCTTCCATTATTCCAATTGCTCATGTATGCAGACGACACAAAAAATTATTGTAGCATAAAAACACACTAGGATTGTATTCTGCTACAAGAAAATCTACAAAGATTCAACTATTATTGCTTAGTAAACAGAATAACTATCGATGCTAATAAATGCGCGCTAATAGCGTTTACCAGGAAAATAAATTTTATCAAACAAACTACATAATAGCAAACGCAGATCTTAACAGAACATATCTAGTGAAAGATTTAGGTGTAATACAAGACCACAAGCTCACTTTCCATGATGAACTATTATGAACACCTCGGATTTATCCTACGTGTCACTAAACCTATCTGAGATTCCAACTGTTTCAAAACAATTTAATTTGCATACGCCAGAAGCATCGTCGAATATTGTTCAAATATATGGAACCATACATACATCACTTACAAAGACGACATCGAAAAAAATCAACTTAAATGTATAAAACATCTAACCTATCGCTCTTTCCAAAAACTTATGGACTATTATGATTCTTGTAGACAGTACAATATAATGTCTCTTCATGATAGAAGATCTCTGGTAGAAGTATTCTTACACAGAGTGTGTAACGGCGCTGTTGACTGCAAGGAACTGTTCGCAAGAATATGTGTAACTTCCATCCGCACCAGGCACACGAATCTGTTTCATGTTCCGAGCACACACACATACTATTGTGAAAATGTCATAGTATGTCGAATACAAAATAGCTTCAACAAACTATTATTGAACTCAGTGGACAGTAAAGTAAAAAAAAACAGAGAAACGAATAATTTATTAATGTGTATACATGTACTCACAGATATATGTAAAAAAAGTTAAGAACATAGGCATATTTCTAAGAATAAGATGATTACTTGCTCTCTGAAGTGTTATCTAAATAAAATTTAGTTTGCTTTTGAAAGTAATCAATAGGTTTTTAATTAGTTTACCATGAAAATATCAATTGAAAAGAGAAAATAATATCTGTACATTATATAATACACTATAGCTTTAAGTAGCTAACCTACTACCGTCTTCAATATTCCATATATATATATATATATATATATATATATCAAAAATGATATCGCCAGTAGCCAAATCTCTCTCTCTGTGTGCGTGCGTGCGTGCGTGCGTGTGTGTGTGTGTGTGTGAGTATGTGTGACTGTTATTAGGCCTAATCTTAAATTAATAATAAAAAATATTTGTCTCAATGTTTATTCAATGCACATGATGCTAACCAACAGCTTCGCTGTCCTGCTCATTTGCTTCTAGGGAATATGACGCAAAATTCTTTGTACACGAGTTTCTATTTATATTACAAATAGTAAGTAATCAATTAATTTATTATATAGGAAGAGGTGGCAGAAGAATCGTTGCGAACAACAGTCCAAATATGTGTCCAAATAAGCGTTCCACAGGGTTGACCATCTTTTTCCTGTAGGGTGGTAAGGAAGTAGTGCGAGATGCTTTACAATTGAATTAAGCACAAAGAGTTGACAGCCAGTATGTACTTTCGCCTGTTTTTTAAGTTAATTTTTATGGGATGGCAATACGGAGACGTTGAAAATACTTTGAATATTGCTCTACTGGTGTTATGCTCGTTTTTAGGACCCCACCCCAGACGGCGATGCAGTAGCTGAGTACGGACTGCACGAGAGCAAAATTAAATTAATTAAATCGGTTTGATTTCATTAATTTAGCTTCTGCTGCAATCCCTAGGGTTTCAAAATACAGAAATTACTGTCCTTATCCCAGTGGTGAGCGTCAATATATTGCCTCTCGCAGTCACTCTGTTAGAGCTTGGAGCAGGTACAGGGTAAATCATATAGCTAAGAGCTCTCGAGTCATTTGACATATTCGAGAAGTAATCGCCAATTGATCCATGTTATTCTTAAAAGTTACTGTGACATACGTGATTTTATCTATGTTTACAATCAGTTTGTTATATTCCAGCCACTTCGATATAACATCGAAACTCGGCTGAGCATGTGAATATACCTCAGACCAAGAGTATGCGTTAATTAACAGCATAACGTCACCGGCACAGCTCACAATTTTACCGTTATTGAAATTCCGTTAATTTATAACTGTAGGTATGTCTTATGAAGTTTTATAAAAAGAAACCAGTCTTCATCAACATTTGTTTTTAATTTCACCTAAGGTAAATTTATTTCGGACCAAAAAAAAAAGATCAAACGACTGATCCTTATCTTTTTATTATTATATAGTGCGTTCGAAAAACGAAACCCTCTTTCTGACGTATTTGAGTTATATTATTACAATGTAACAATGCAAAATGAAAGAGAGCCAGTACAAAGTTAGTACCAGAACGACGTAGTAGATTATGGAGTACCAGCGCCGCTCGCAAAATAGTTTTACATACATTAAAAATATGCACGTAGTTCGGCGGCGACCTGTCTAGTGTGAAAATGTAGCAAGAATTCGCCAGTTACGTCACATACAGATCCAACAATTGGAATATCCAATTTTTTTTTAAACGGACATGGCCCATCACACTTTCCTACAGCTGCTACTCCTGTGTCTCCAGGATTGACAGAAGCCATCAATTGTGACCCTTTGATATGATCGCAGGGAGCCCGAGGAAATGCTAAAAGCTGCCTTGGCAACGAATGTAATCAGAAGAAAATAAGAGGAGTAGGAAGTGTTTCCAGTTTCCATCCCCGATTCCCAAAGGGGAAACTCCGCTTAATACATTATTCCACAAGCGGGCAGCTACCTCATGCCCCTTTGTGTTCAGTGCCTTCAAGTCTCGTGGCGCATTGGGG